>JARFYF010000112.1:41712534-41731457 GCA_030265395.1 Rhina ancylostomus | reverse complement strand
ATAAATCTTTGAAGATTCACCCTTTTCAACTATAATCTGAATCTACAGGTTTATTAGCTTACTCTGGTTTATGTAGCGTGAGTGATTGTGGAGTGAGTTTTGAACTACAAACACAACAGGGGATTCAGGTGAAAAGTACATCGTGTTAACTGCTCTTAAGGCTCGTTTCACAACCAACCCATTATTATTCAGTATATTTCCTGGTGGCTGAGAAACAGTTTATAATTTTACTGTTCAATTGAGTGTTAATTCCTTTCAAGGAGAACTAAAAACAATATCAAATGTGGTTGACAGATGACACACACTTCCAAATTAATTGGAAGTCCACTTAATAAAGACACCTACTGGATAAAGCTTCACCGGTGGCAGTTGCGTGTGGATCATTTACAGAAAAAGAACATCTGTCTTTTGCATCGACAGTGGTCACATGGGGCTTTCAAACACATGAAGCAGCACTAAAACACCACCACCACTGAGGTATCTTCCAGAAATGCACAGAAACACATGGTATTTCAGCATTTGATATAGAAACGTTTTGAAGAATTGCTTTTATTATCAGCTCTCTTCTACCTGGTAACATATAGAAGTTAATGTTGTTTAAAAAAATTCTTTCTCCCTAATCCACCAATATTCTCCCATCATTTTTCAACTGAATGGTTCTTCATTGTGTAGCATTATTTAGATACTGGAAAGTCCGTGGGATTTCAATTGAAGATCCTGAGCCAAGGCACAGACACTGGACGGCTGTTCATTCACAGAAGATAGCTTATCTAAGGCAACTAGCACATGGACTAACTAAGTGTTTGTGGAAATTTATCAACCAAATGGGGACCACCTAACACTCCTGTGCCAGAAACAGGACCTTGTTCATTGTTTCTACGCGAAACACCATTGCATTTGATGCTGATGCTAAATCTGATCCCTTGCAAAGTATTGAGGAACTGGTCAGAAAAATGTTTGAAACAGTAGTTGAGTGATTTCCACCCAGAGACAAGCTGTCAAATGAAAGTTGTGTGATTTCCAATGAGACTTCATTTAATTTGGCTCACCTCCTGCCCCAACCAGGGAAAGACATCAGCAGTTAATGACACACTCCCTACAACAGCCTCATAGCAGGAACACACCGATACTGGCTGCCACAGTGGTGGGACAGGGGCTTTGGACAGTGCTCACATGCACCCAGAGGGACGTGCAAGCCCTTATCAATAAGATACATGCCAGGAGGGAGGTGATGTGTGGTGAGGGCCAGGAGACCTGTCAGGCCCACCCAAAGAAAAGCCTGGCAAGAGGTGGCAAAAATTCTCTCCCTGAGCAGTGACAATCCCTGTGCCATGCAACAATGTGGAAAGAGACTGCATGTCCTTGCAAGAAACGTCAGGGTGATCTGCGTGCCACCGTTTACATCTGCCGAGTGCAGACCCTCACAGAGGCATGTACTTCATGTGGAGGTTTGAGTTCTTTAAAATTGGAGCCACTCATGAAGAAAGGCAAAGATGTAGCAAGCCAGTTACATAACCAGAACAAGGATTCATTATTCAGGTTTTACAACCAGTGCAGGCAGCCCTGTGAAGTGGAATAAGCAGTATTTTTATGGTGACATCTGGGTTACTCCATCTGATTATCCGTGCTAACCATCGGATTGCAGATGATGGAATCTACAGCAAAAACAAACTGCTGGAGGATCTCAGCAGGTCGAGCAGCATCTGTAGAGGCCAAGGGATAGGTCAGTCCTGATGCAGGCTCTCAAACTGAGAAGTCATCTGCAGGTCATCCCCAGGTTACAGCAGGGTTCCGTTCCTGTGAACTGTTCATAGCCCAAACAGTTTGCAAGTTGGAAATGCAGCCGCGAACCCAATTCCAACATGGTAGAACGTGCCTGTAGCTCTGCAACAGCTGGCAAATCCATCCTGCCTGTCTCCCAAACGTTCATTCATATGTACAGGCTGTACATAAGTCAGGCATTTGTTACCTGGGAGGACCTGTATCCTTTTACCTCCACAGATGCTGCTTGACCTGCTGAGTTGCTCCAGCAGTTTGTTTTTGCTCCATGTCTGAATGTTATCCAGGAATTCCTCCATATAGATAAGATGAGATAAGATTTCTTTATTCGTCACATATACATCGAAACACACAGTGAAATACATCTTTTGTGTGGAGTGTTCTAGGGGCAGCCCACAAGTGTCGCCATGCTTCCGGTGCCAACATAGTATGCCCACAACTTCCTAACCCATACGTCTTTGGAATGTGGGATGAAACTGGAGCACCCGGAGGAAACCCATGCAGACACACAGGGAGAATGTACAAACTTCTTACAGGCAGTGGTGGGAATTGAACCCAGGTCGCTGGCATTGTAATAGTGTTATGCTAACCGCCACACTACCATGCCACCCTTGGATTTTCAGAAGACCTTTGACAAGGTGCCGCAAATAAGGCTGCTAAACAAGATAGGAGCCCATGGTATGACAGGAAAGGTACTAGCATGGATAGAAGATAGGCTGACTGGCAGAAGGCAATGAGTGGGAATAAAGCCTTTTATGGTTGGCTGCTGGTGACTAGTGGTGTTCTGCAGGGGTCAGAGTTGGGTCCGCTATCTTTCACGTTATGTTAATGATTGAATGAGGGAATTGATGGCTTTGTGGCCAAGCTTACAGGTGATACAAAGATAGGTGGAGGGGCAGATAGTGTTGAGGAAACGGAGTTTGCAGAAGGACTTGGATAGGTTGGGAGAATGGACAAAGAAGTGGCAGATGGAATACAGGGGAGGGAAATGTATGGTCATGCACTTTGGTAGAAGGAAGAAGGTTAGACTGCTTTCTAAACAAGGAGCAAATTCAGAAATTGGATGAGCAAAGGGTCTTGGGGGTCTTAGTGCAGGATTCCCTAGAGGTTAACTTGTAGGTCGAGTTGATAATAAGAAAGGCAAATGTAATGTTAGCATTCATTTCAAGGGGACTATAATATAAAAACAAAGATGTAATGCTGAGGCTTTAAAAGGCGTTGGTCAGACCACATTTGGAGTATTGTGAGCATTTATGGGCCCCCTATCTAAGGAAGGATGTGTGGGTCCATAGGAGGTTTACAAGAATGATCCTGGGAATGAAAGGGTTAACATATGAGGAGTGTTTGATGGCTCTTGACCTGTACTCACTGGAGTTCAGAAGAGTGAGGGGGGATCTCATTGAAACCTACCAAAGATTGAAAGGCCTATATAAGAGTGGACATAGAGAGGATGTATCCAGTAGTGGGAGAGTCTAGGACCAGAGGGCACAGCCTCAGAATAGAAGAATGTTCCTTTAGAACAGAGATAAGGAATAATTTCTTTAGCCAGAGGGTAGTGAATCTGTGGAATTCATTGCCATAGATGGCTGTGGAGGCCAAGTCATTGGGTACATTTAAAGCGGAGGTTGATAGGTTCTTGGTTTGTAAGGCTATCAAAGGTTATGGGGGAAAAGGCAGGAGAATGGAGTTGAGAGGGAAAAATAAATCAGCCTTGATTGAATGGCGGAGCCTATTCGATGGGGCAAATGGCCTAATTCTGCTCTGGTGTCTTATGGGATTTTGCACTGTCCTGTTGAACTCCAGGACATAAAAATAGATCGAGAAATTGAGGGTTGTGGGGAACTGGCACAGAAGAGGAGTTGAGGCCAACAGAGATTAGACAATGAATGGCAAGGCAGGTTTGAGGAGTGTAGAGGTCTATTACTGCTCTTACTTTCTTGTGTTCCTGTGAGTTGACGGGAGAGGCAGTGTAGAAAATGCTGCAACTAATCTAGGGCTGTGCTAACATGGAAGTACATGGGAAATTGTGGGTGAACATCAGCATTAGTTCTAGTGTGGAGATGGATGTTCTGGGTCAGTCTTCACAAAGTTTGCTAAGTATTAGCCCCGACCAAGTTTCAAGCCATCTCTGGCAACTACTTTTGTTTTGCTAATCTTTGCCTCACCTGGAAGGGCTGTTTAGGTCCCTCGATGGTGTGAAGTGGAGGTGAAGGGACAGGTGTTACACCAACAGTTGCAGAGGAAACTGCCAGGGGACAGGGAGGGGTGGGTGGGAACAGATGAGCAGACCAGGGAGTTGCAAAGAGAGCAGTCCCTGCAGGAAGCAGGGAAGAGTGGGGGTAGGGGAGGAGGGGAAGATGTGGTTAGTGGTATGATTCTGTTGGTGCTGGTCGAAGTGGCACCGGGTGATGTGTTGGATGCAAAAGCTGCTGGGTGAAAGGTGAGGACCAAGGGAACTCTGTTATATCTGGGGAGATGGGGTGGGGTCAGAGTGGACATGTGGAAAATGGAGGAAATATATGTAAGGGCTCTGTCAACTATGGCAGAGAGGAAGGCATGCTTCTGGAAGGAGACATTTCTGAAGCTCCAGAGCAGGTGGCCTCATCTTAAGAACAACTGCAGTGGCAGTGAAGGAATTGAGAAAAAGTCATGGTATTCTTACAGGAGGCAGGGTGGGAGGAGGTATGGCCGAGTTAGCCGTTCTCTCTTGGTCCTGATGTTGAGTCTTGATCTGAAATGTCTTTTGCCTCTACAGATGCTGCTTGACCCGCTGAATTCTTTCAGAATTCTGTTTTTGTTCCTGATTCCAGCATCTTCAATGTCTTTTAACTTAATACCAGGTATCTTGTAGAGATTAACTCGCCTCAAAACCTTACCACCTGTCACCCCAAAATCTCTGTCATGAATTTGATGGACTACTTTCCACTTGCCTGTTTGAATGTAGCACCTAATAATATTGAAGAAGCACTATCCAGGACAAAACAGTTGACTTGATTTCCACCCTGACCATCACTGGCACATCATGGCTGCAGTATATGCCAACTATAAAATGCACTGCAGTTACTCAGCCAGGCTACTTTAACCGCATCTTCCCAAATACCTGACCTCTATCAACAAGAAAGACAAGGGGATCAGAGGTATAGAGAAAAGACAAACTCCCCATCTTTCTACACGCTGAACAGATTTGTCTCATGTTGACCTGAAAATAAATCAGTGTTCTTTTATTGTTGCGCAGTCTGAATTCTGGAATTCTTATCCAACCACACTGTGGGAGTACCATCATCAGTAGGATGGCATCACACCACCACTGCCAGTCTTGCTGAATGGCCTTATCCTTCTACGTTCATTTACACTGCATTGCAATATAGAGTAAGAATACATCTAGTAACGTTGATAAAGAATTGTGTCTACAATGTACAGAGCTCAGCCTGGCACTGGTCTTGCTGAATGATTTGCGATTTTAAATATGCATTACTGATCTTGAGTATGACGTGCAACAGTAATGGTATTGTTTATGTTGGAGAGTGCTGGAGTTTGGTCACGTAATCATTAAAAATGAAAATAACATTTTTTCTGGATTGCCAGATGATCATGGGTATGGATTTTTAAAAAGCATTCCCAGTGTCATTAACACTGTACAGCACGGTAGTGTAGCGGTTAGTGTAATGCTGTTACAGCGCCAGTGACCCGCATTCAATTCTACCACTGTCTGTAAGGAGTTTGTACGATCTCCCCATGACTGTGTGGGGTTCCTCTGGGTGCTCTGGTTTCCTCCCACATTCCAGAAGACTGTATGGGTTAGGAAGTTGTGGGCATGCTATGTGGGTGCCGGAAGCGTGGCGACACTTGCAGGCAGCCCCCAGCATATTCTCAGACTCTGTTGCTGTTAACGCAAAAAGATGCCTTTCACTGTGTGTTTCGATGTATATATGACTAATACATGCATATTATATTATTATAATATTATATTATTAATTATTTTGCTTCCTTCCAAAAAAAGTTTGCCCTTTTTGTCTGGTAATCTATTCCCCCTTGTTGTACATGCTGTTCTATTTCAATATTACATGGTAATTCTTTGCCAATGGAGTGACCAATCATGTGCAAATTTCAGGTCTTTTCTTCAGTTAATGCAGAGGCTGGTTATGGATTTGCACACTTGTTAAGTGAAAGCTCAACTTTTATAAGTGTGTCTTTGACAAGAATTGATCTAGCTGTGTCTGATTTTTTGAGGTATCTTATTTTGGTGTGGCATTGAATGACCATTTCTTTGCTAATCAAATGAGACTATAATATTAAAGTAGGATAACATGGACTTCATGAGGCAGAATGGATTGTAGGCTAAAAAGAACAGTGCTGTTTTTGAAATAAAGAAGGCTGGGTAAGCTCCTTAAAAATTCAGAGATACTAGCCATTTGATGACGCACAAAAATATGATGTCATTCAAATATTTGCTTATTTTGAAACTGCAAACTTTTGAGACTTTTACATTCATGTCATAGTCATTAGAGTAATACAGCATGGAAATAGGCCCTTTGACCCAACTCGTTCGTGCTGACCATGGTGCCCATGAAGCCAGTCCCATCTGCTCGCATTTGGCCCATGTTCCTCTGAATTCCTCCTATCCATGCATTTATCTAAATGTCTTTTGAATGCTGTTATTGAACCTGCCTCAACCACTTCCACTGGCAGCTCATTTCATATTCTTACCAGCCTCTGTGCGAAGAAGTTGCCCCTCAAATTTCTTTTAAGTCTTTCACCTCTCACTTTAAACCTATGCCCTCTAGTTTTTAGTTGCCCTTCCCTGGGGAAAAAAAGACTTCACCCTATCTATGCCCCTCATGATTTTATATACCTCTATATAGTCAACCCTCAATCTCATACACTCCCAAGAATAAAGCCCTATCTTGCCCAACCCCTTCCAAAACTCAGGCCCTTGAGTCCTGGCAGCATCCTCGTATATCTTCTCTGAACTATTTTTAGTTTAATGGTCTTTCCTATAATAGGGTGAACAAAACTGAACACAATACTTCCAAGTGCAGTCTCACCAACAGCTTATACAATTGCAACAAAATGTTGCAACTCCTGTAATCAGTGCCCTGACTGATGAAAGCCAGCATGCTAAATGCCTCCTTCACCATCCTGTCTACCCACAACGCTGCTTGTGTACTCCTAGGACCCTCTGTTCCACAATGCTCCCCAGGGCCTGTTCATTCACTGTTTCAGTCCTACCCTGGTTTAATTTCCCAAAATGCAACACTTATCTGAATTGAAAGCCATTTGCCAATCCCCAGCCCACTTACCTAGCTGATCAAGATTCCCCAGTAATTTTTGATAACCTTCTTCACTATATACAATACCATCATGTGTAGAAATCCTTCTGCTTTGTTTGTAATATGCACATGCTAAACATATAATGCATTGTCATGGGAAGTCTATTCAGTGAATTTAAGCATAATGGTATTGTAGACACCTTGCAGCACATGCTAATGTATCTTTCTTCCTGTGTTAAAGTTGATGATTTTATTTGTGGGACTGGTTGGGGAAACAAGGTTGAGTAAATAACGTAATTTTGTTGATTGCAAGTAGAACAAAAATAAGGTGATCTGTGTCTGCCCAGCTTACCTTTCTGAAATTATTGGTCATTGTCTGTTCTTGACCAGGTGGGATATGCCTCTTGTATAATAATTAGCATACAGCAGTGGGGCAAAGAAGTAAGCTAATATCAAAGACTGGTCTGCAGAGGTCATGAAGAAGAAAATGTAAAATTGTAATCCTACTTCTGCAAGAATACCAGAACAGATTTTTCTTGGCTGTTGAATTTAGGACACAGCACAAGTCTACCCTTAACATGGAAACTTATTTTTAAACAGACTGACATATAGAGGCTGTTAAAATGCCATTTTATGTTTATGGTGTTTTTTATTTTAACTGTTTCATGTAAAAGAATGAGCTAGTACCTTATGCAACTTTAGGCATCACCAAACTGCTTTGCATTCAGTGACATTTTTTGAATTGTCATTTTCATAATAGGAAATCTGACAACCATTTTACAAATGGCAAGCTTCCACAAACTGCCTTGAGGTTGTGGCTAGATATTGGGAGAATGGGGCTTGGTGACAACTAGCAAGTTCCATGGTGAACACGAGCTGTTAGCCATTAGGGTTTCAACACATCTTGGTGTCTGTCTAGCTCAGCTTAATGCGGAAATCCGAGACCAGCTGTGGAGGTCACATATCTGAGGCCTACATGTTGCTCACAGCTCTTTCTGCCTCATGAAATACCTCTTGGGTGTGGAAGATGAGCCTGTCTGGACCTCCAGAGTTGTGTAAGTAAATATAAGTAGATGTGCGCCACTGGTGATGTGACTAGATAGCATGCTGTTTCCAGTACAATTTGACAATTCTGTTTTATTGATCTTGGCTGAGTGTGCAGAAAAATAAAAAAAATCCCTGTTGTTTGGAAGATTATCAAAGAGTGATTCACATATTTTTCAAGGAGGACAAATGAAGCCTTGGCTTAAAATCTCATCCATAGAGCACTTCCCTGACAGTGCACTGGAGAGTAAGCTAGATATTGTTCTTGAACCCCTACGGAGTGTGATCAGAGTTTTTAATTGTCAGTCAGTATTTTTGAATCGATTAGTCATTCTGCACTATAGTCATTTTCCCCCTCCATATTCAACTTTACATAAGAAACTTTGGTGTTCTTACAAATTTTTAAAGTCTTCATTTTTGTTATCTGCTTATGCACTGACTCAAACCTTGCTGCAAGTGCAGTGGAATAATTGATCATACCTTAAACCAGGAAGACTTTAGTTTTCTCCTCATATCTGAGAGCAGAAAAATCTTTCTGCAGTTGTGAAGTCCATGTCCTGAGTCTGAAATAACTTTTTAATAAATCAAATGAAGTGACCACTGCAGCATTTATCACCAGGGGAAAAATAATATTGTCACCCAAGGGCAAAGTTATAGTTTGTTGTTGATGGTGAGCTAAGGAAATAAATTTTATTTGTTTTGAAAAGCCAGAGAAGAAATGAGTGTAGGCAGATGCACTCAGCTAAAGATATTGTGCTTTTTTCTGGATTTGTATTAGCTGGAAATTGGGTATTGCTACCTGTCACCACTTGCTAGGATGGAATGAGTTAGGGTAATTGTGATTAATGGTTCAGGCGAAGTGGTCTGTGTCTGATAACAGACCCATTTGTTTGACTTGATAAGCTGTTGCTATTTTCATCCACGTACTGTCATGTATTCTGCAGGATTTGTTTTGTTGAAATATATGGGCAAGCAGACCTGCAACCTCCTGTTAATGCAATATTCACTGTCTGTTTATTAACCATAGTAATACTTTTAATCAGGAATGATTTAGTGATCTCAGTCTGTAATACTGCTTGCTCTTTGCAAGAAAATATTCAATTGACCATTATTCTCTTGTGATCCTTGAATGTATCATCTATCTTGCATAACTCCACGCTACCTATGTAATTTTTGTTAAGCTGTTTTATCTTGGTTTAGTTTTGCCTTATTGCTATCAGATGTGTAAATATGGATTGTTTAAACTTTGATGGGTTTAAGCAATCCACATTTACACATTCCTTCACTATGTATCATGTACGGTCGTAACTTGTACACTAAGGTGTAAGTTAAGAATACAATGGATTCTTTCTAACATTCCCCAGTGAAAATTCATTCTATATAATGCATTAAAATTGAATCAGTAATTACAATATCCTTTGTGAAGTCTGTGGCAACCATTTTTATACCAAGTGTCCCAAAATCACTAAGCAGTCAGCAGTGTTTTATTCCATTATTTTATTCAGTCACAACAATTTTGCAACAGGAATCTTTATGCTCTGCTCCACTGTTGCCTGTGTACAGATAGCAATGATATAGCTTGAGTTATACTGTTTGAGAGTTGAGGCATCCTTTTAATAGAATCTTTGAGTCATTACACATTGGAAACCAAATGGATACAAGTGTGGTCACCATTCTATAATATAGTACAAACCTTTGAAAGCTTTATGCTCTTTGGAAGGATATGTTTTTAAACAAAATTATATTATGGATTTTTTACATTTATGTTGCCAATATCTTCAGGTTTTGCTTTTATAACAATTTTAGTGTAATTTATTCTGCATTTTTTGAATCAATGTAGAAATATTGCAGAACTTTATCCAAATCTCTGAAATTATTGGTGTCATTTTGTAGTTGCTGGTAGATTTGCTGGTAGATTTCAAACATTCTTTTTAAGATTCCTGCCAAAGGCTCACTCAAATGCTGAAAAATCATGTTTTGGATCAATGCAGTTTTCAAAACTATTTTTAGAAAATCTGGTTTTAACCTATGTTGCTCTGTAATATAATTTTCTATCCAATGCACTATTTTCCTTGTTAATTGAGAAACATAAAAGGTAAGATCCACAAGACAGAACACCATCAAGGTGGAGGTGACAGAGAAGGTGGTGTAAATGACAAAGCAGTACATTGACAACTGCAGCCCTTTGTTCTAAAAGCCTTAAGGTAGCCAGAAGATTATGGTGGAGAGAGGAAATCTAGATCACAGTTTTGAGGCCCTAAAAAAGGCAAAGTTTGAGAGCTTTCCTGACTCTTGATTACAAACATGCAGGGTGAAATAAATGCAAGTAAAATGATGTGATTGCTGTTTTAAAAAAGGCAATGGTTGTTGAGAGGCATGAAACAACTTTTGGAGATTTGAAAGAAATATCTGTAATACACTTGTACTTATGAACTTGTGAATTGAAGGTGTACCTTTTTAGAACAGGAGTTAATTTTAAGGCACATGTTAATTTGCTTTTCATGATGGCATCATGTTAATGTATTTCCTTGGTCTGAATGATGAACAGAGCTGGAATATTACATCATTGTTAATAGAAATCAATTGAAAAGAAAACCTAGGGAAGTTCTTTCTGTTTAGAATAATCTGCCATTCTATTTTTTTAAGCAGAACATTTATCACTTTTTAATTGGATCTTAAATTTGGGTTGCTTCACTTGGCTGAAGTTACTATGTCACTTAGAATGAGTGTTCTATTAACAGTAGAGTAAACTGCAGTTTTGGGCCATACTGAGAGATGCTCTTAGCAATGGACCAGTAAAACAATCCTCTCTGCCAGGAACTTGCAGCCTCAAGCTAAAATAGTTGTCCTACTCTTAGAGTTTATCAACGGAGTCACAGCACGGAAACAGATCTTTGGCCCTCTGAGTGCACACCGACCATCAGGCACCCATTTACACTAATTCTATGTTAATCCCATTTTATATTCTTTCCAAATTTTTATCAACTCCCACCCCCCAAAGTTTCTACCACTCACGTACACAGGAGGGGCAATTAATAGTTAACAGCCAATTAATCTTCTAACCCTTCTTAATGTTAACCTTTTTAGCCTTCTAAACTTTGGGATGTTGGAGGATGCTGGAGCACTCAGAGGAAATCCATATAGTCGCAGGAAAAATATGCAAACTCCACATGGACAGCACCTAAGGTTAGGATTGAACCTGAGTCACTGGACCTGTGAGGATCTGGACTTGGGTAATAATTGTATTTCAGTCGGTCATCTGATCCAAATCTTCATCCCATTATACTGTCATCCAGCTTGTGTGCCTTATGAATGAGCTAGTTTCCCACTATATAATTCTATCAGTGCAGTATAGTTTTCTCAAGCAAATTAGATAATATTTGAAGGGAAAAAAATCACAGGGGCTTGGGGAATGGAGTTCATAAAATCATTTAGCACAGAAATGGGCCCTTTCAGCCAACCTTGTCCGTGCTGGCCATGACGCTTGTCTATGTTAATCTCATTTGCCTGCATCAGGCCCGTATCCCTCTACACTTTTCCTGTCCAAATACCTTCTATACATTCTAATTGTCTCCATATCTACCACCTCCTCTGGCAGCTTGTTCCAGATAATCACTATCTCCTGTGGGAAAAATTTGCCCCTCATACTTCCTTTGAATTTCTCCCTTCTCACCTTAAACCTCTGCCCTCTAGTTTTAGACTCCCCTGCCCTGGGTAAAAGACTCTGACTATTCATCCTATCTATGCCCCTCATAATTTTATAAACCTCTATAAGGTCATCCTTTACCCTCTTTTGCTCCAGATAAAACAGAGTTGAAAACTTATAATATTACATTATGTACACCTGTCCTTCCATAATTCTTTTACCAGAAGCTTGTGTTAAACTTATTAAAGAACTTCATTCATAACCTATTTTTGCCAAGATGGTTCCTGTATGTCACTATTGCCCTCCTTGTATTCTGAAAGATGTATCTCAGAGCAGAAAATAAATAGGAAAGGAATGGAAAAAAAAATGTCAATTTGTATTTTGAAAGCTCCAAAGCAAATTTGCGGTTTATCTTATACCATGCAAATTATTTTCCAGGATATCATCAAAGTATGAAAAATCAGAAAACTGAAAAAGCCTGTGCTATCCCAAGTCGGATGATAGCTATTTAAAGTTCATAAGTACAAATGTTATTGATAGCTACACGTAAATGAGTTTTATGCGACTTTCATTGACTCTTCATTATTGTAACTTGAATTGAACTTGCTAAGAGCAATTTCTGTGTCACCTTCCAAGGTCGTCAAAGGTTTAAACTGCGGTAAGTGTATGCCATGATTAAATGATTTGAGAATTGAGGGCTAATGGTGATAGCATGTGAAAGAATTATAGTTGACATGCATAATTGCTGTTTTTTTGGAGTATTGCGAAGCACTGTATATTGATATCCCCACCCGTTTTCCATTATTTTGGTTTATTTTCTCTTTCTCTAAAACCTTGTTTTAAAGAAAGGAAGAGGTGAAATATAAAGACTGATCAATGCTAATGCTGAAACAATCTGAAATTTAAATATGAGGATCCTGTTGAGAGCTGAATTATTATTCTCCTCTCTTCTCCATTCCCACTCTCATCTCAAAAAAGGGCACAGCTAACTTTGTCATCTGTGGATTCTGATGAAATCATTAACATCTGCACATTTATATATATATTCTCTGAAAACTCAGGTGTGATTTCAGACCTAGTTATTCTTTAGCACATTCATTATTTATTTAGCTAACTAATACATATAAAATATATAAAGATGGTTATACAGCTATGAATTTATTATAGGTCTTTGTTTTCAATATATTCCTTTCTTCGATGTGGGAATTGCTGGTAATACCTACATGGTGTATCTAATTGGCCTTGAGAAGATGGGGTGACCCACTGTCTTGAAGTACTAAAGCTCTGTTGAAAGTGCTCCCATAGCAGTGTTGGGGAAGGAGATCTATTAAATCAAATGATGATGAAGGAATGGCAATATATTTCTAAGTCTGGAACTTGAAAGTGGCGGTGTTCACATGCAGCTTCTCTCCTTGTTCTTGGTCTTTGTAGAGATTGTAGATTTGGGAGTTGCTATTGCAGTAGAACTACTCTGCACTTTGTTGTTGATATGATTTAACAGAATGGAGCAACAGACTTGAGGGTCTGATTATCATCTCCTTTGAGTTTAGTTTCCTTTTCCTTTCTAATGTAATGGGAAGTATGCAAGATATATTCATAAGGTTGTTTCTAAAATAGCATTTAGACTATATTCAAATCAAGTTTTTGAGCTTGAACAATAAAAATTGCATGCAAGGTTAAATGTTCTCTCAGAAAAGGTTGCACTTAATGGAAATTCAAGAAATCTTTTTTTTATAGAATTGCAATTACTGTGTGTAATAAAATAATCAATGAAATTTTAAACTGTCCTATTTTCATTTTTGGAATTACCCTTGAGATCAGCTAGATGTGGAAAACTTTATTGTAATAAATTTAAAATTGTATTATCCTGTTCAGATTTTCACTTACAGAAATCTCAGAAGATGGAGATACCTGATGATTGGTTTATATGCTGAGTAGCCTAATTCAGATTTATTAAAGCCATATCAGATGCAGGAAATTCATTGTCTTTCATATTCATTCTCTGGTGGTGAATGCATTTCAATATTGCAAGTTAGTGACAGCAATATCTTGCACCATATGGAGACCATCTGTTTCCAGTGGACAGACCAAAGGGTTTAATTCTTGCCATTGTCACCTGTCTCAAGTCTGGTGGAGTATCCCCACTTTTTCATATTGATTCTTGACCTAGTGACAATTACAAAGTGGATTTATAGCCACCTTACTAGTCCATCTCCTCCCCGTCACTGCAGAAAATTGCTTAGTCACCTTGATGTACATATTGACTGTAATTCCAATCTCTCCAAGTCAAAGTTGAATCATAGGATGATACAGAATGAGTTGCATGGTAGGTCATAAAAAATGTGGAATTTGTTTTAATTGATCCTATGGGGAAGTTGGTTGGGATTGGGTCTGATGAGTGAGAGAAAGAAACTCCTTGATCTCAGTCATTCTAGGGAGAATATGAATTAGATGTGAGATTCATACCCTTAGAGTTATTAAAGTAAGGCATGTAAGAAAGTTGGAAATTAAATTGCATTACAGGTGCTGTGGGAAATTCTCTTCTGAAGTTTGGGTAAGATGTGTTGTTAGGTTACTGTAGTGCCTGCACTTAAGACTTCAGTTTAGCATGCAAATTGGAGTAGAGGGCTAAGAAAATATCCTGTATGGGCAAAGTGCCATTTGGGATAAAGTTTGGATTGCACAAGTGGTCTTGGGTAAAGATCCTTATTGGATTTGTTAGTTTCATTGTTTTATGTTCATCTCTTAGAATCTGCAGACAGTTCTTGGTCCAGGGCTGTACTTGTCGAGGGTCCCATAATTTTGTTCTTTTCTTAGACAGTGCAAAATTGGATGGTAGGCAGTGTTTATATTGGCCATTTTTTTCAGTCCTTGCTTAACAGAACTGCATTAGCTACATTTCACTTATTCAGCTGATATTTTACTTTAAGACTTGATAAATATTACAACACCTTTGTTACTGTTGAAAGCTTCAACGAAATGTCAATATAAGGTGACTCCTTTAGATTTTCTTAAATCCTTGTGGTGGAAGGTGTAACATACAAGCAAACTGAAGAGTTTGTACTAAACTCCAGAACTTCAAACTGCTCTTATTGTGGGAGGAGCATTGTTATTAGAATTACATCTTATGGCATCAAGGTGATAGCCATAGTGTTAGCATCAAATGCTTCCAGATCAGAAGTACCATATTGGCATTCAGATAAAACCTTTTCAACCCTGCCCTACCAATTTATTTCAGCCTCAGAAACCTCCACTGACCTGGTGTTTTTATTTACCACATCAGTCATCCTGCAGCAACTGAGTATGGTCCACATTTTCGTACCACTTAGGAGTTAAGTAAGATCAAGCATGTGCTGTGGGCTAATACTTACGAAGAACTTCTAAACTTATTTCACTTAGAAGATTATGAGAGACAACAGGTTTGGGACTTGTATTGAATTCTGTATGGGATAATTTGAACCCAGGCCCTCAAGGTAAAGTTACATTGTTCTTAACCACTGTGCCACCAAGACAAGATGATCGAGGTTTCCTTCTTGACCTATTGCAAAAATATAATTTATCAACCATTTGGGCCTTTTAAGCCATTTGTGTGCAGTTCTTCAGCCTGAGAACAGGAACAAGTGCTGTTATTCATCAGTCATTCTTTCCTAAACTTGAGGTTGCTAAGTTGGTCTTCGGTCAATGACTGTAAAGTTGATTGTGTGTACTGTAATAGAAATGATTTTTTTGTATGATATGTTAGCCAGGAGTGTAAAGACAGGAAACCTTAAGAAGTATAGAATATGTGCTGGTCATCAATGTTCAAGCATTGACAAAAGCCAGAAAGAATCCACATGTTCAGAATTCTTAAAACATGGTTTCTTTTTAACAGTTTCTTTAACAAAAAATCTCATTATTGTGACTGGGTGTAGTCTGACACTAGGACAGCTACATTTGAATTATCTCATGTTATCAAAAGGGAAAAATTGAAGGACTTCGTAGTTAAAGAATTTAAAAATAATACAGCTTCAGGCAATAGCTAGCCTTGGATTACTGTGTTTACTTATTTTTGCACAAGGCAAAATGAAAGTTTGAATGAAATGGGAAGAACTGATATAGAATCACCTTAAAATCCCCGTATCACTCCTACCTCGTTCTGTGATTTAATGAATACACATTTAACAAAGAACATTTTAATGTGCTTTACTCATAGTCTGATAAAATTATAATCAATGTTCTCTTCACCAGATTAATATTAACCAGCTACCTTGATGCATTGCAGAAGATGTGTTTTTGTAGTCTGTTTATTTCACTCCCTACAGCACCACAGTATTAATTTTAAGGAAAGATATTAATGCTGGCATTTGCACATTTGGTTAGGGATTGCCACAAATTCCCATTAATTGAGAACAAGAGATTCAAATGTGATCTCTGCAGGGTGCTTGAACAGACCTTGAAATGGATTTCATCAACAACAGTTTAGGTGATAGACTTGATTTTTCAAGCAAAATAAACTTGTTAAAGTTTATATGCAAAACTCTACTAAGCCTATTTCTCTTAATTTAAGATATCTTTATTAGTCACGTGTACATTGAAACACACAGTGAAATGCATCTTTTGTGTAGTGTTCTGGGGGCAGCCTACGAGTGTCGCCACGCTTCCGGCACCAACATAGCATGTCCACAAATTCCTAACCCGTACATCTTTGAAAGGTGGGAGGAAACTGGAGCACCCGGAGAGTCCCATGCAGATACAGGGAGAATGTACAAACTCCTTACAGACAGAGGTGGGAATTGACCGTGGCTCGCTGGCGCTGTAAGAGTGTTACACTAACTGCTGCACTATCATTTAATTCAGATTAAAGTTGTGCTAAATAAGCCATCTGGCCTGTTTTATCAAATTGCTTAGATACCATTTGCAACAAACTCTTTGGCTCAGAGTTGATACTCTGGAGTCTGCTACATAAAAAGCAGGATTAGGCCACTTGGGTCTTGAGCCTGCTCCATCACTCAATAAGGTCACGGCTGATCCAAGTTTTCTGTAATGGAGGAAGAAAGTAGAATTGCCAACATTGTTTTCCAACAATAAAATTTACCTGGGAAATCTCTCATCTTCTTACATATGCCTGTTTGTAGCAGGAGTAAAATTGGTGGCAGTAATGATAGTTCAAATAATCTTACAGATGTGGCTAGTCTCTGGGACATGCCCAGGTTGGTCCCAGATGTCATGGTCCTAATATTGGAGGGACTTGGAAATCTTAAGACAGCATCAGAAGGGCCCCAGGGACTGGGCAGCCAGTGAAGGAGTTGAGTCCTTACTCCAAAACTCCTTGTGCTTTTTGGGGTAAAGTGGAGGATTATATCACTGGTTGGCCCTTTTAAAGAGTCCTGACTGTCCTGAGGCATCCTGGTTCTGCTTCTACATTCTTTATTGAATTTTACAAGAAAATTGATGTCCCATATCAATGAGATAGGGGAACTCCTGTACAATAGCAGCAGCCCGAGGAGACAATTTATCTGGGGCGTTTTGTTCCAGAAGGCAGTCACACCCCCAAGATTAATTACTGTAAATTAGGTCAGAGGCTGGAGGTGTGTGACGGTGTGTAGCAGGCACAGAGATCTAGAAGATGGCATTGAAAGAAATGCAGCTCTTGTCCAACAATTGTGAGGTTCTTGTAGCTTGTGAGGATGGGAGCTGAAGCAAACTGGCCACAGCACTGTGGCACAAAGAGCCATTCAAGTTGAGAGAATAAAAAGGAACATTGTATGGGTTAGGGACAGTAACCACAACAACTTTCCTTTTTACTGCCTCAACTTGAATGGAGTCATAGAATCATACAGCATGGAAACAGGCCCTTTGGCCCAACTCATCCATTTTGACAGGTTGCCAACCTTCTGTATTAATCCCGTCTCCCAGCACTTGGTCCATAGCCTTCTTTGCCAAAGGGATTAAAGTGCTCACTTAGGCACTCAAATGCACCCAGTGACCTTGCTTCAGCCATTCTTTCAGGTATGCATTCCAAGTACTTACCACTCTCTGGGTCCCTGTCTTCTGCCTTACCCATAATCTTTGTCCTCTAATTCTGTCTACCTCTGATATGAGGAAATGTTTCCTGTGGTTTACCACATCTATACCCCTCATAATTTTACATACCTCAATCATATTCCCTCATAATCTCCACTCCAAGGAGAAGAAATCTAGCTTCTTCACTCTCTCCTTATAACTGAACTGCTCCATCCCTGGCAACATCCTGGTGAATCTCCTTTGCAGTTCCAGCACTGTCACATTCTTCCTCCAGCATGGTGACCATAACTGTATGTAGTACTCCAGCTGAGGTATGACCAAGGTTTTATAAAATTGGAGCATAACCTCCCCACTTCTGTATTCAGTGCCCTGAAAAATTGATTTCAATTTGTGGGGCCCTGGCACCAAACTGGAGAAAGGGGGAATTTTCTTTTGGTGCAGACTTCACTTGAATCAGGTTAAGACCAATCAGATAATTAGGGATGTAGATGGGGTTTTAAGCTAAATAGTCGGGAGATGAGGGAAGAGGAGGTGGATTGGCTCAAGAGGTGGGAAACTTAGAAAGTTAAGAAGGTAGGGTGATAGCAATGTGGATAATGATAAACAGAGTTTGACAGGAAGGGATAAGAGTGCACCATCAGATGATAAAAAGACAACACTGACAGCTCTGTATGTGAATGTACAAAGCAATTAGAGCAATTTGATGGCACAAATAGAAATATGATCTTGTTGTTATTATGGAGACATCGTCGCAATGGGACCAAAGCAGGTAATTAACTATTTTGGGAAACTTGATATTTCAAAAAAAAGGCAGAAAGGAAAAGTAGGTGGAGCAGCTCTGTTAATAAATGATGACATTATTGTGGGGAGAAATTATTTTGGCTTGGAATATCAGGTATAGAAAAAGTTTGGGTGGACATAAGTATCAGTCAAGAAATTTGTAAATTTCCAAGAAATGTTACAATAATTGACAGTAACTTTAGTCTTATAGATTGGGGAAAATCAAATTAGTAAAGTTAATCTTCAGGACAAGTTCATAAAATGATCTTTTCCCCACATACACTTGCCTGTCAACCAATGTTTCTTCTCCATTTGTTCACCCTTCCTGTGGGGGGGGGGGGGGGGGGGGGGGGGGGGGGGGGGGGGGGGGGGGGGGGGGGGGGGGGGGGGGGGGGGGGGGG
>JARFYF010000112.1:41663817-41678715 GCA_030265395.1 Rhina ancylostomus | reverse complement strand
ATGTCAAGTGTTCAGGGCCTGCATGTTCCTGATCAGGTGAAGGGCAAGATGGTCAGGTTTCAAGAACCTTGGTTGGTGAGAGATATTGAGGCTGTGGTTAAGAAAATGAGGGAGTCATACATGGCATGTAAACAATTAGGAACTAGTGAATCTCATGCTGACTCCTCGAATTGTTAGAGAGAAAAGTTAGGGCAAGAAGAGTATATGAGAAGGATCTTGCAGGCAAGGTGAGGCAAAAATCACAAGAGATTCTATGGGTATATTAAGAGTAAAAGAGTGCCTAGGGAGAGAATAAGGCCCTTTAAGGATCAGCATGGCCATCTGTGTGTGGAACCAAAGGAAATAGGTGAGATTTTTAATGAATATTTGTCTTCAGTTTTCACTTTGGAGAAAACTATGGTAGCTATGGAAATGGGGAATATGAGTGGTGTTGTCTTGGACTGCATATAAGTTAGCCAGGAGAACATATTGGAGGCTAGAGAGCTATTTGATAGCTTGGTTCTTAAGTTCACCATAGAATAGAATTGTCTGATCAATGAGGTTCTAGGTTCAATTTCTGTTTGGTACAGAGTTGATTTATAAGAATACTATCAAATACATTGAACAGAAACAGGTCATGAGGTCAAACAACTGCTTTCTGATGTTTATGCTCCACCTAAGTCTCTTCCCCAACTACTTCATCGAACCACATAAATATTTCACCATGTTCATTATTCCTTACTGCATTTATTAGCTTTACTCCAAATGTTTCTATTGTATTCACCTCAATTACTTGTGCTTTAACCAATACTCCATACAAACTTAATATAAAACCTATATGCTTTTTTTTCATACTCTCTTGAAAAATGATTCATGATACTTGTCTTGCATTATAAAAAAAACCTTACTAATGATTTATGCATTTGCTCCATCAGATTCCTTTGCTTCTGCTACCTTATTTCTGGCTTCGGTGGCAGCAATTTTTTAAATGGTTATGCTCATAAGATAGATTTTAAGAAAAGAGTCTATTAAAAGAAAGTTAGTAGGAGTTCAGGGCCTGCAGGTCCCAGTAAGGGTGAAAGGCTAAGATGGCATGATTAGGGAACCTTGGATGACAAAGGATATTGAAGGTTTGATCAGGAAAACAAAAGGAAACAACTGGCAGGTATAGACAACTGGGGTCAAGAGAGACTCTTGAGGAATATAGGGAGAGAACTGAAGAAATAAATTAGGAGGAGAAAAGAAGGTCATGAAATACGCTTGGCAAGTATGAAGAATTCTAAGAAACTAAGCATATCAGGAACAAAGAAGGTAGCCAGGGAAAGAGTGGGCACCCATGGGGACCAAAGGGCTAATCTCTGTGCCAGGCAATGTCCTGAACAAATACTGGCAAAGGATGTGGAAGATAGTGCGCTCAGGGAGGGGTACGTGGATAGTCTAGAGCAGGTAACTATTAAGGAGGAAGAAGTTTTATATATCATTGGACACATACAGTAGAGGTTGATAAGTCCCCAGCACCAGGTGAACCCTATCACAGGTTGCTAAGGGAAGCAAGGGAGGAGATAGCTGGGGCTCTGACGGAGAATTTTGCATCTTTATTAGTCACAGGTGAGGTCTCAGAAGATTGGAGGGTAACTAATGTTATTTAAGAAGGGCAGCAGGGATAAACAAGGTAATTACAGGCCAGAAAGCCTTGCATCAATGATAGGGAATCTACTGCAGAAAATTCTAAGGGATAGCATTTTTGTAAGTTTGGGGAAAGGTGGGTTGATCAGGGATAATTAGCATGGCTTTGTATGGGGAGATCCCACCTCAATAAATTGATTGAGATTTTTGAGCAGGCAACTGAGAAGATTGGGTATGGTAATAGACGTTCTTTATGTGGACATTAGAATCGGATTTATTATCACCGACATATGACATGAAATTTGTTGTTTTGTGGCAGCAGTACAGTGCGAAAACATTAAAAAATCTATAAATTACTGAAATAAAAAATAGTGCCAAAAAAAAAAGGAATAATGAGGTAGTGTTCATGGGTTCATTGATTGTTCAGAAATGTGATGGCGAAGGGGAAGAAACTGTTCCTGAATCTCCTCCCTGATGGTAGTAACAAGAAGAGACCGTGTCCTGGATGGTGAGGGTCTTTAATGATGGATGCTGCCTTCTTGAAGTACTGCCTCTTGAAGATGACCTCAACGGTGGGGAGGGTTGTGCCTATGATGGAGCTTGCTGAGTCTATAACCCTCTGCAGCCTCTTGTAATCCTGTGCATTGGAGTCTTCATACCAGGCAGTGATGCAACCAGTCAGAATGTTCTCTACCATATATCTATAGAAATTTGCAAGAGTCTTTGGTGACATACCAAATCTCCTCAAGCTCCAAATGAAGTAGATCAGTTGGCATGCCTTCTTCGTGATTACATCAATGTGTTGGGCCCAGGATTGATCCTTTGAGAGGTTGAGACCCAGGAACTTGAGGCTGCTCACCCTTTCCACCGCTGACTCCTCAATGAGGACTGGTGTATATTCTCCTGACTTCTCCTTCCCGGAGTCTATAATCAGTTCCTTGGTGACATTGAGTACGAGGTGGTTGTCGCAACACCACTCAACCAACCAAACTATTTCACTCCTGTAAGCCTCCTCATCGCTATCTAAGATTCCACCGACATGATAGGCAAATTTATAGATGGTGTTTTAACTCTTTGGAGCAGATTCTACTTCCCTGATTGGCTGCTGGGGTTAGTTTACCAAGTTGACCCTAAAAGTTACGATATTTATATTTATCTTATTTCCAGTATGACATAAAAGGAGGTCATTTGGCCCATCGAGTCTGTGTCGACTTTGTGAAGAACCCCATCAATCTCCACTTATTTCCTTCTAAACCTGTTCTCTCTTTCATGCACATTATCTCCTCCCTGATTCTTTTATGACCCACCTATCCTCGAGCAATTAATGGTAGCCAATTAATCTACTAACCAGCGCATCTTTGGAAAGTGGGAGGAAAACAGAACAATTGCGGTCATGGGGAGCATGAAACCTTGACCATGGCCGCACCCCAGAGTCTTGGATTGCTGTAGCTGTGAGGCAGCAGCTTTACTCGTCTGCTGCTGTGCCATCCTGATAAACTGGGTTGGGGTGAAGTTTCAAATTTGGCATACTAGGAGCCTGTCATGCCAAGAACTTACCCATGAGCAAGGAGTTGTGTATCCTGAATCTGTAATGCAGTTGCCTGGGCCCCTTTTTTCCCTCCTTTGCTGAGGAGGTGTGTCAGAGGGAACATTAAGATAGCCTAATGCATGACTAGCATTTGTATTTAGAAGAAGCCTAGAAGAAGAATGTGTCAGCCTTCTTTAGGTGGTTGCTGAGCAGGATAAAGAAAAAAATAGGGCGCTCGTTGAGTGAATAGATGCTGATTAGATTATTGGTCATTTTGCAGCATACTGGGGAATAGGATGTTGTTGGTTTGGGTATGATGTCCACATTTTGTTTCATTTGAGCATTTGCCTAGCAGTGCACAACAGATATAGAACACGAGAGCCACGTAAAGAAATGCTGAGGCAATGACCAACGATAAGTTTAACCACCTGACAGAAAGAAAGGCAGAGAAACTTTAGGAAGGAATAACAAACTCTGGGAACTCTGCAGCCGAACGGGTGGCCACCTTTAAGGGAGTGGTTTAATCTGAGGATGATCTGGGGGCCAGAATTGGGCAAGAGCAGATATCTCAGAGTGCTTCAAAACTGGAATAGATTAATATTAAGAGGACAGATTTGAAAAGAATATTAAGAGTTTTGAAATTGAGCTTTGTTTAAGCAGGCACAATTTTAAATCAGTAATGGGTAGATTGGACATTCTAAGTGTTAGGGCATAGCAGCAGATTTTTGGATGAACTCAAATTTAGAGGAAGGCCACCCAAGAGTACATAAGACTAGTCAAGGCATGGGGTAACATTGGCATGAAAGAAGGTTTGCAGCAGATGCATCTAGGCAGGGCAATAGTCATACAATGTCACAGACATGGAAGTAAGCAGTGGTAGTGATACATGGAATTCTGGTTCAAAGCTAAGTCAAATATGACACCAAGGCTGTGCATCAGTGATATTCTCTTTGTCTTTTTCTGTCCCCACCCCAACTTCTTCGCAAATTAACTAGTGTTTCCCAGTTCTGACAACGGATCTCAGACCCAAAATATTTACTATTTCTTCTCTTTCCATCAATGCTGCTTGGTCTGTTGAGTATTTCCAGTGTTTTCTGTTTTGTTGTAGTTGAAAGCCAGATTTTCTGATCACAGTCATGTTGTTATTTGGTATGCCTAACTGTACAAACAGGTTGCCAGATTTCTTAATAACTGTGCTTATTAGTTGCAAAGTTTTTTGTCTCGAGCTTGTGAAAGGCACTATAAAGTGCAAGTTTTTCTTTCTTTAAGCAAGTAATGAATCTGTGTATACAAAATACTTATATTCTATTGCGCAGTCCAAGTGGGACAAAATGATAATCTTGAAGGGTTTCCCAAGTCCTTTATCTGTGGCTGGCCTCTGGAAACGCATTGCTAGTCTCATATTCTTATCCTTCTAAAAGCTGATTGATATCCATGAAGTGTCTTGCCCACTTTTAACTACTTTTAGTTCAAATGGGATATTTCTATCAAAAAAGATGTCAAAGGAACATAGTTGAAACATGGTCTTTGGCAGTTGTCATGAAGCATTAACCCAGAAGAGAAATGTCACAGTCACCTCAGTACCTCATCTTCTACTTAGCTCCTTACACCCTTCAGCACAAAACAGAGTTCAACAATTTCAGATGGCCCACATTTCCGAAACTTTAATTTCAGATTTCCAGCATTCACACCACATTTCTTTATTAATTTCAGATAATTATTCTGCATTTACATTTCTTTGTGAGTTTCACCATCACCAATTACCTTGAGCCATCACCCTTTTAATCATTTAATCTTTCCTCCATTATATGTGCCTTTCTTTATCCCTTTCCTTTCCCTTTTCCGCTGCATCTTAAATTGTTTTGTCTTGAACTATGAGTTTTAACGAAAAAGGATCATCAAATTGAAATGTTAATTCTGGTTTTGCCCCATATATACCACTGACTTGCTGAGTGTTTCCAGCATTTTCTGTTTTTATTTCAGATTTCTGGCATCCAAAGTATTTTGATTTTGTAATGTTGAATTTTTGTTATTTTGCATGCTATGTAACAATATTTGAGCAGTTCTCACAGGATTAATTTACCTCAATCTCTTTTAAAGCTTGATACTGCTGGTTGCTTTAGGGATTAGTACTGCAGAACTTGCTACATTTTAATAGCTAAGTTTCTTCTTTGACCAGATCACATACCAACTACTTAATTACCTGAGGTTAAGCCTAAAGGAGCCTGGGTGAAGCAATCAACTGAGCAGCTATCTTTATTGAATCAGTATGCCAACACTCTCACCTCAAAAAGTTACAGCCATTGAACTTTTTGCTTAAATAACTATTCCCTATGTTTAAAGGAGGAACCAGGATGGCATTCTCTCAATCCTAATCCTTCTCGTATGTAATTGATTAACATTTCCATCTTGTCGAAAAAGTTAAATCTGCTTACTGAACAACAGAATTGGTCAACAGAAGTAAACATACAAAAAGGTGCAGAGCTATGAGGTAAGAGGCTATAATTGGCAGTTCAGACTTAATTTCCTTTCAGAAGTTAAGCTAACAAGCAGGAAAGAAAGGATTAGGAGACTGTGCCTTGATTATGTTCTATCTGTCCTGCTACAATTTCCTCTCAAATTACGTGCCTGAATTTTTCTAACAATTCTCTTGTGTGAGATCTTATGAATATCCATTAAAGTCCATTTTTTGCATTCTCTTCATCAGTCAAATCAATCAGTTTTTCCCAACATTTGATGCTGTTTGTCAGTCAATGGACTGCATTGCTTGTTAGTGCCTATTTTTTCTTGTATTGTGATCTGGACAATAAGAAGTTTATCGTAAACTTTGTGTGGGGCATTTTACTTGTATAGTTAAAATTTGTTTTCTAATTTGGTGTTTTGAACAGACTTTCTGATTTTCAAAAAACATTAGATTTGGCAATCTTTCTGCAATAATTTGGAAAAAATTGTATACAGAATGTGCAGCAAAGATCATTTTCTTGTGATCTGTACCTAACACAAAGATGCATCGGCTTCAAGTTATCTAATTGAGAATACACATGAAGCAGTGTTTGGCAATCTTGTTTTAGAGCAAAGTATACAAGCTCAAGAACTGTGTCTTATTTTCAGTGTGATGCAGCATATTAATACTGTAATTATGTATTTTGATATGATTTATGTGATTGCACTTTGTGTCTAGAAATAAATATTTGCTTAGTATTTTGTAATTATGCTTGTTTAAAATATTTTGAGAATTATTGTTGATATTTTCAGTAACTGTGCTTATACAGCAGGTCTTATACTGACCAAGGATATAAAAATCTATAGGGAAGGAGCCATTGCAGTAAAACAACATGAACTGTAAGAAGACCCTCTGGAATGTGGCACTAAGAGCTGAACAGGTACCTTGTGTATGGTTCAGCTCCAAGTTCAAGTAAAACTTGTGACAGAGGTGGAGCTGTTAGATAAAAGACTGGATTTTAAATTTCATTCAATGAGGCATATCACTGTATGCATATCTGAGAGATTCACTTAAAGCCTGTGGCTCTGTTTCTGACTGACTTCAGGCCAGTGTTTAGAGAACTAAGATGTGTTCCAGAGGAGGTGTAGTTGCCATGTACAAAGGCCATTGAGCTAAGGTTCCTGAAGGCAAAAGAGACTGCAGGTACTGGAACCTAGAGCAAAAACACAGCACTGGTAGAACTCAGTGGGTCAATCAGTGTCTATGGAGAGAAATGATGTTTTGTCATTTTGGGATGAGACCTTGTATCAGGACTGAGAAGGAACAGGAAAGATTGCCAGTATATATCAGTATGAAGAGGGGGGCGGGGGAGGTAGGATAGAATCTACTAGGTGATAAGTGGAGCCAGAAGGGGAGGGGATGATGGGCAGATGAAACCAGGTGAGGGGGATGAACAAAGGGAGTCAAAGAAACTAGGTGGACAGGTGAGTGTGTGTGGGAGGAGAACACTGGGGGTGTGGGTTACCTGAAATTGGCAAATTCAATATTCGTAATATTGGGTTAATTTTTTAAATTTTATTTATGGTTGTAAGCTACCCAAGCAGAATATGAGATGCTGTTCGTAGAATATGTGTTCGGTCTCTCTGTAGCGTTAGAAGGCTGAGGAAAGATAGGTCAGTGAAGGAGCGGGAAAGAGAGTTAAAACGACTTGCACGGGACTCTCGAGATGGCTGTTGTAAATGCTACAAAATGGTCGCCTAATTTACTCTTGGTTTCACCAATGTGGAGGAGGCCACATTCAGTGCTCCACCCACCTGGTTCCATCTATCCATCCCCTCCTCATCTGGCCCCACCTATCATCTTCCAGCCTCTGTCCCATCTTCCCCTACCTGGTTCCATTAACTCCTCTCCATGTGGTTCCACCTATTGCCTACCAACTCTATCCTACCTCCCTTCTTTTTGCTATATACAGGCAATCTTTCCTGTTCCTTCATGGTCCCAATACAGAGTCTTGATCTGAATCCTTAACTTACATCTTTTGCCTCCACAGATGCTGACTGACCTGCTGAGTTCTTCCAGTGTTGTTTTTGAGTTAAATTTTCTGTTTCATTCTTGAGGAAAGTAGTTGTGTTGGGAAAACACAAGTGACTGATACAGCAGAGGAGGTGGAAGTATCCCATAAAAGCGAGACAAAATAGGGGGCCTGTAGAGAGACTTGAATTGTGTAATTAATTTGACTTTTGCCAGACTTATTGTGCTTCAGAAATGCCTTGTGTTGCAATACATATTGAATAGCCAATTAGCCAATACTTGGTAAATGATAACAGCTGGTGAATTGTTGTATATTGTGAGACCAAAAAACAAAATATATTATAGAAGAAATGTAACTGAGCATTTTGCATGTTTTCCATATTTTCTCTCCAATTGGGTAAAAAAATCTCCAGATGTTTGGGGACTATATATAGGTATTAATAAACAAGTTTTTCCCTTTCACTTAAGTTCTTCATTATTAGCTGGCAGGGTGTATGAAGTTGCTCTCGCACATTACTACTGACCACTGAGGTGAGGATGCAGTTGGAAGCACATGACATGGAATTAATTATTTTTGGAGAAAGGGAGAAATTGAGGCAAGAGAAGAGAAAGCCAATTGTTTGCAATTTTAATTCTAACTTTGCTCCTTTTGTTCAGCATTTCACTTTCGAAAATTCTGTAAGTGCTCAGGGCAGACTACATCTGTTAAGATGAAAGAATGATTAAAGAAAGATTGACTTGAATAATGCACTGTCCTTCACACAAGGAAACAGAAGTCAATTTGTGTCTGGCAAGGTCCCATGAATGGTAGTGAGATAGTGAGCAGATTGTCCAATATTTATCTATAAGTAATATCAGTAAAACAAATGGGGAGATCTCTCTTTTGCTGCTTTTGAAATGTGCCAACTGATGTTTATGTCTTTAAGACTGAAGGAGTTTTGGTTTCACGTCATACAGAATTTGCCACCTCAGACTCTGCAGGGCATCTGTGATGTTCTTGACTTGAAGGGTTCTGGATGAGATCTGATTTAACAAGATATTTGTCATTTACTAGATTCACAATTCAAGCCATTCTTACTCTTCAGCCATAAGTTATCATTGAAGAGGAGAACTAACCAATTGAAAAGTTTCTTCACATATATCACATTATCTTTTGATATTATATTATAATTTGACAATTATGGTGTCTCATTAATAATTAGCATGACTTTGATAATATCTAATGTTTGAAAATATTTGCTTCTGTGTATCCCAATGGTAAAAATATTTGAGGTAGATAATCGACAAGTAACTGAAAGTAACAACTGGTGAAAGGGGGAGAAAACAAGTTAGTTTTTAGTAATAGAGAAGATGGGAGAGGGATGGGTAGGACAAAAGGAATATCTCTGAGAGGGTGCGACCAAATGAGTTAATGTTTAATGAGTTAAATCAGAGCTAATAGTGGGGCTGGGACATGCGCAACAGGTCAGCCTATACAAACAGAAAAAGAAAAATGCAGCCAAAATCACAATTTGATGACAAGTAGATTTGACCATTCCTGATACAGACAGAAGAAATGAACGAGTTATCTAAAGTTGGAGAATTCAGTATTGAATCCTGAAAGCTGCAACATGCTCAGATGGAAGACGAATTGTTGTACTCAATTTTGTATAGGGCCTCTTTGTAATAATACAGAAGGCCACAGACAAATAGGTCATAGTGGGATGGGGAATTCAAGTGGCAGGCAACTAGAAGCTCAGAATTACTCCTGTGGACTGATTCACTGTTGACTCTGGAAGGCTGAGGATTTCCAGCATTTTCTGTTTTTATTTCAGATTTCCAGTATTCAGTTTTCATTTTTCACACCATCGATCTAATCAGTTCCTAAAGCTTGAATTGCTTGGTCTCAAAACCCAGGAGTCATTAGAGATTTAAAAATTAGACCACCATAACAAGAAAGATGCCTAAGAGTTGTACCATTCAGAAGCAAAAAGTAATCATTGGAATCTGTGATATGACCTGAAATACTCCATGAATATGAAGCAGTGACACTAGAGAATGTGAAATACATTTGGAATTAAAGAATACAATAAGCCCCCTGAACTCCATTAAACACAGAGGATTTAATAATAAACACTTAAATTTCTAGGAACAGCAAGTGTCACACTCACCAGGATAAAAGTAAGGAAAAAGTCTTCATACAGGTCGTACCTGGCTAATGAATGGGTTCCATTTTTACAGACATCCATAAGTCGATTTTGACCATAAGTTAGAGAGTAAACAAATATCACTCTATGGTAACCATTCCTCCACAGTATTGTAGTGAATGGCATCAAAAGCATGTATGACTGATAAGATGGAGCAATTACTAAAGGTGGAGACAGAAAACAAGTCCTGCCATTCTTAGGCATGGATGTTTGTATGTATGTTGGTTTTCTCAATTTAATATTATGGGAGCTTGTATGGATTTAGAGGTTCCATAAATTGGGTGTTCATAACCTGGGGATAGCCTGCACTTGTAGCCAGAAGGAATGAGGACAACTGTTTGGAAAAATATGCAGCCAAAGGCTTAGGAAAAAGTCACTGGAAGCATAAAAACCTGATCAAGAACGCTAGTCTATGTTCATGTATTGTATGAAACAGAAAATATCAGCATAGAACCTTACAGGTGACTGCCTAACATTGGACACCAGGGTGCAGCCAAAGTAATGGCAGAAACACTTAGCTGGTCAGGTATAATTTGTAGAAAAAGAAACAAAGTTAATTTTTCAGGTTGAAGACCCTTCATCAGAACTGAGAAAGTGAGAATGCTAGTTGGTTTTAAGTTGCAGAGAGAATAGGGAGGGATATGTAGGACAAAGAGAACATCTTGTATAATATGAATCCAGGGTTATTGAGATGATTCTGCTGTTTATGGAACTGTCTGGTTGAAAGATTAATGAGTGCCGTTAGACAGAGAGGAAACAAACAAATAGGCATATAAATGCTGTGAAATGTAAGACAGAGCTGTTGCTGAAACCAAAAGGGAATGAAAATTGACATGAAAGTTTGTGGTGGTAGATAGCGAGGAAGACTGTCAAAGGCTACATGTCATAGACCAGATGGAAAGTTGGGCATAGCACTGGCAGACGGGATTTAATCCTGACAAGCATGAGGTGATATATTTTGGTAGGACATATACAATAAATTGTATAAGGATTCAAGTTTATAGTTTCTTGAAGATGGCAAAACAGGCTGGCTCCTATACTCAATACTAATTAAGGGCCGTGTCCCAAGTGCCTTTTTCGTATATGAGGGATAAGTATTTTTACACCGAGTTGTTGATATCTGGAACATCCTGCCAGAGAAAATAGAGGAATCAAATGGATCTAATGCGGGCAAATGGATTATTATAGATGGACAAAAAGATTGGTATGAATGTGGTTGACCAAAGGGCCAGTTTCTGTGTGGTATGACTTTGATTCTATAGAATAATGGAAATACTCAGCAGACTAGGCAGTGTCTGTGGAGAGAGATAAACTGAGTTACAGGTGGGAAACAGCAGATCTGGTCAGTTCTGATAAAATAGAGAAAGCAAGTTGGCTGAAAATGTTGAATTTGTATTTCTTTCAATGGACGCCAGCATGAGAATGTTCTTAGCTCGTTTCACGTAGGTCTCACAATTTTTTTGTTTCGATTTCATTTTTGTAGCATCTGCACTTTTCTTAAAGTCATAGAGTACTACAGCACAGAAATAGGCTCTTTGGCCCATCTAGTCTGTGCCGACCTGATCTTCTGCCTAATTCCATCTACTTGCACCTGGACCATATCCCTCCAAACCCCTCCTATCTATGTACTCATCCAAACTTCTCTAAAATGTATAGAGTCAAATTTCTGATTTGTAACCAAAGTAAACCTCTGGGATACATCGAGCATTGATGCAATATTTCTCCAACAGATGGAGCTGACAGCCAGGGTGCAGTATTGAAATATTGGATGGTTTTATGGTCAGTGGCAAACAGTTTCCATCCTTGGTGTTACTTAGACTTTCAGCACATTTCTTGTGCACTTTTTATTTGCACTCTACTGTCACAGGAGTCTTATATAGGGTATTTGAGATCTATGTGAAATGAGCAAGTGTGTGTGCTCAAGAAGACTGAAAATCTTTACTATGCCTGAACCATTAAGTATAAATGTAACATTTAAATCAGAAAGTGAAATGAAGTGTCAGAAAGATGAGATTATTAAGAGGGAGTGAAACGATGAAAAAATTCAAAACTAATTTAAAATCTTCTGTAATTAAAATCCAAAGGAATAAGATTCCCTACATGAAGGACTGCCAGGGATGTTTTTTGGTTGTGATTAAAATTTATCATGGTGTTAAAATAGCCAAGCCTTAATATTTTCTGCTGTGGTTAGTTGTTAACTAGTGGGTGGGTACCATTACTTCCCTCCCTGTAACTCAAAGCTCAATTTCTTGGTGAGGTTCTGGCTTTGCAACACTTGTGGCAAATTGGAAAGCAGCTGCTTGACTTGTTTAACTTTCCATGTGCAGATTTTAACTTGTTCCCTGATTAACACCTAAATAAGTTATTTCACCTTTATTCCTACTGTTAAATCCAGTCTGTGTAACAAATAAGTTCTCGGTATGGATGCCTTAATAATTGCATCTGTTTAGTAATAAATGCCCGCTAATTTGTTTGTAGGTTTTTCTTTTCTCTGGCTGTCTTCACAAACAAAAATGATTCCAAAGATAAACATGAAATAAGATACTGATGCATAATGCAATCTGTCAGTGGACTGAACTTGATTGCAAAATTTAAGATGCTCGATTTTTAGAAGTTATTTTATACATGGTTTCCCTCATGCTTAAGAAAATGAATCCCATGTGTCAGGGAACATTTAACAAAAGACAAGTCAAATATGCAAGTTGCAAGCACTAATTGTGAGCCCTGCTGTTTTTCAACTGCGTGCAGTAACACTGCAGATGACAAGATTTGTGGAGTGCTGGTGCTGACAGACGGATATGTAATAGTTCTGTGAACAACAACGAAGTGAAGAGAAAACAAACATTACCTCTTTTCCCTGACTGATTCGCAAGCTGTGTAACTGGCATGTGCCAAGGGGTGAACTGTAGTCATGGCTGTTTCTATTAGAAGCAGCCAATGGCTCCACCCTCACCATCTGGTTGGATTTTACTTTAATGTGCTTTTTTTTAATCTTCTCATGCCATGAGCTGGAGATGTGGCTACTTGCCTGTTTCACTATTTGCTTTATCCATGTAGTAATGTATTATTTTAAGCCTATAATTGTCATTTTGAACTGTCTAAAACCTAATAGTCAGCATTTTTTAAATTTAACATGCAAACAGGGATGAGAAGGACAGTGAAGCAGAAGCTGCTGTCAGTTGAGAAGCAAGAGTTTTCATTATTCAACTTTTCGAGGGTTAAAGTGAATGCTCAATCAAGCCAAGTCTTCAAATGAAGCATAATGGATATCTGCCAGTGATTATTTACAGTTGCCTCATTGTGGGATTCAGATAACATCCTGAATAACAAAAGTTGAACTTTGTGGTTGTGATTTTTCTGTGACTGCTGCCAAAAAAAATCACTTCCAAATATCCATTAAAAAAATAATTTATTGCTCTGGTTTTAGTGATTTTCTGTTCTTATTTGTAGCAAAACAGATGTCATGGCAAGCCTTGGCCAGGATGCTTCATGCATGATGATTCACAATGAAGTCCTCACTGAGGAATTAATGATTGCTGCATAATTACTGAAAATTTATTGAATCTCAATTTGAGGTTAATGCCCAGAAAACGATACACTTGTAGGAATTACTAAAACTTGTATTAAATTAATCTATTTTTTTCTTAATTCCACACCTCCAGACCTTTGTATGAAATGTTACTTTCTGGCTCCATCTCTCGCACATGGGTTTTAGAAATGTTGTATAAAAGATAGAGAGTAGGAGAGGGCCTTCAGTTCCCAAACCTGCTCCTTCATTCATTAAGGTCACACTTCTGACCTATACCTTGATACAATAACCTGGTCTGGTAGCTATTGAGTTTAAAGTGGATTTGCTCCTGTTGGAAACAAGGAATATCACACTGGTTTATCAAGACCAAATGGATTAATGTGGCAGTGAGAGGCGGATAGTCCCTTTATCATTTCCTTCCTTCTCTCCACTTTGCAACTTAAGCTAATTTGTTTGCTCTCTTCCTCAGTTCTGACAAAGGCTCCCAAACCTAAAATGTCAACTCTTTTTCCCTTTCCATAGATATTGCCTGATCTGCTGAGTCTTTCCATTATTTTCTGTTTTTATTTCAGATTTCCAGCATCTGCAGTTTAAAAAAAATTTATTTTATCCAATTTGTTGGTTTATCCACAACAAGCAACTTGTACCCCAATCTTTTGACTTTTCTTAAATGCTTAAAGGTGGGTAATTATTCACTTATTTGTATTTACTTTTTTAAAACTCATAGGTTACCTTTCATTTTTATTTCTGGTAGCATCTTTGTTGCCCTAATATTACTACTAATGCTTAAAATATCTTCCTAACTTCTAGGATTGGGGTAATGTATTTTATTTTCAGATTGTCATACCTGAATTTTCATGCCTGAATAGACCAACACTGACAAGCCAGCTACAGTTTATAGATTATAAATAGGGCCTAAAAATTTAGGTTTTTGGTTCAGTTCATGGGTGATTTATTTTTAGTTTTTCTATTTGTGTTCATCAAAATTGCTTAATTTTTTTTATATTTCAAATCATTCTGGGGTATCTTTCAATCTCAGTCAGCACAACACTGATCTAGCCTCAGCTGAGCATTGAGTTCACTTCTGGTCACATTAAAGGAAGGATCTGAAGGCATTTGAGAAGGTCGAGGAAAGATTTGCAAGTATGTTTCCTGCAGTGAAGAACTGCAGTTACAAAGATTGATTGGGACTGTTTTCTTTGGGGAAGAGAAGGGTTAAGAGGATTTGATGGTATACAAAGTGGTAAGGAATCTGGACAGAGTGTATGGTGGGAGGCTGTTTCCTTTGGTGAATGCGTGGAGGACTAGAAATCGCAGGTGTAAAATAAAGGGGAAGAGAATTGAGAGGGACATGAGGTAAGGTTATTTTATTAACTTGTGGTTGGAATCTGGAATGCAGCTTCCTTTCTGTTCTTCTGAAGGAAATAGCTCAAATAAATGTCAGAAAAAAATTTGCCAGAGAGGAGAAAGATTTGGTGGATGGAACTAGACAGTTCTCTGTCAGAGAGCTGACACAGACTTTTTGGATTGAATGGCCTCATCCTGTAACCACACTATGTTGATCGACTGAGGACAG
>JARFYF010000112.1:41519331-41533986 GCA_030265395.1 Rhina ancylostomus | reverse complement strand
TCATCTTTAGCAATCTCTTAACGGGGTTTCTGACACAGAGCAGTCAAAGCTCCCCAAGACAACTGTATTTAAAGCAGTGTAGGGGTGCTTAAATCCTAACGTAGTATTTAGAAGCAACATATTTAAAGAAGAAGGATAATACTCAGAATAGTTAACAATATCAGTGACTTTAAGGGTTGTGATGCAAAGCTAAACTGCTGACTCCTGAGTAGCACTAGAGTAAGTTGCCCCAGCATGCCCATACCAATCAAGATGTGCATCTGAGCTAGCCCCATTTACCTGCATTTGGCCTATACCCCTCTAAACCTTTTCCATCTATGTATCTGGCCATATGTCTTTTCAACTTTGTTATTGTACATACCTCAACCACTTTCTCTGGCAGCTGGCTCCATAATACGTACCACCCTCTGTGTGAAGCAGTTGCCTCCCAGGTCCCTTTTAAATCTTTTCCTTCCTACTAGGGCTGAGGGATCAGAAAGTGTGTTTCTCAGATATAATGATCTTGGAGATGACGTGATGGGAGAGATAATCTGATGGTCCCAATCTTCTTGACCCTATGATTACATTGATGAGAGAGTAGGAGGGGGCAGTTGGGATTCTGCTGTACATTGACAGCCATGAGTGCCTTGTTGATAGAGGATGCCTAGTGAGGTACAGAGGGAAACTTTTAAGCTTATCAAAGCGGAAGCTAGCTGATAGTGGCAGCAGGAAAATAGGAAGACTGAGAAGTGTGAGGTAGGAAATTAAAGAGGGCAGAGTACCCAAAAAGGGTGAACGAAGGGAGGTCTACTGATATGTCCTGCTTCCAGGAAGAAGGAAAAGCCAAAGGAAGTTCTTTCTTTTAAAAAGGCATGGAAAAAGTGGTAGGATAAAGTTGCAGTAGGATAGAATATGCACAGACTAGAATCCATTGTCCAGAGGCAGGGGTGGATGAAGTCCATATTCAGTTTTAAGGGCAGCATACTGGTGAGTGCATATTGTATTGACATGGGACGTAAAATCCAAAAGGATGATGCCTGGTTCTGGATTTTAATCACATTTCTTTTGATAGCCATGCATTCGGCTGCCTTGGCCCTGTAGTCTAGAGTTTTCTCCCTAGACCTCTTTATCTCCTTCTTCCTTTATGATGCTCTTAAAACTAAACCTGACCAAGGCCCAAACCTTATATGAGGCTCGACATCAATTTTTGTGAGTTCTCCTGTAAAATGCCTTGGGATTTGGTACTATGTTACTGATTCCTGGAAATCTCTGGCATATAGCCACTCCAAGTGGAGATGAAGCAGACAGGGTGGTATTGTGAATCTTGCATTGGGAGCACATAGACACCCTGCCTAAGCGGTAGAAATAGTGCACTACCTCACAAACTTCTTACCTTCCCATCCCATTGGCCACTTCCTCCCCACTTGTCTGTGGTTCCCACGCTGGTCTCATCAGACACCTCAGAACCCATATACCCTGAGTGGAAATCATTCACAATCCTGAGGGACTGCTGTTGGAAAGGTATGTGTAAGCTGCTGCTGTTGTTAACAACTTTCTATTCAATAATGAATATTTTTCTGCATAATCCTATACCTTTGTATGTCACATAATATTTGAAATTCTGCCTTGATTCAATCTTAAAATATATATGAAGCCACTCATGATAAACTGTTGATAGAAGTAACCTCCTTAGAAGTTGACATGTCTTATGTTGCATTCAAAAACACGGCATTATTCAGCCTCATGTCTGGATAGAGCACAATGATTCATTCATCTGAGGTTGCAGTTTAATTGCAGCAAATTGCAACAGTCGTCTGTTTTTATTGGAAGCAGTTCGTGACTACAGGTCATGGCTGATGAATACTAATGTTGCTGAGTTTGACAATCATTTTATTATTGAATGTTCAACAATCATACATGCTATGAACCTCCTTTATTATTTATCTTGTTATATGGTTGAGGTTTCTTTTTCCACTCAAGTTAAATCTTTTGAGGGTACAGGTGGCAGCATAGAATTAGTTATGAAATCAACAGTTATAGTGCAGAAGAAGGTCTTAGTCCAGCTATTAGTAAGGGTATTGAGGTGATGGAAATACATATTGCGATGTGAGCATTTTTGAAACTGTGCATAATACCAAGCTTTCACAGACCATTTAGGAATTCAAAAATTGTGAGTTGATCACATCACAAGCTTCTAATGAACTATTTCTGAACTGCGGTCAGTTAGTACACTGGCATAAAGAAAATCTGCACTTATTAATGGTCAGATCTATTGAGAAAAACAAAGACAAGTTAATAATGCACACATTTAAATACAAAAATAGTGGCTGCTGAGCTGTAGCCAGAAATAGATGCATGGGTGTGTGTTGAAGTGGTGAAGCTTACAAATGATCAACAAAGAGCAGGATTGAGCATGATGCTCTCAGATAAAAATTGTTCAGAAATGATGGAGTGACAGTAGTGTTTAAGGAAGATATGCTGGTGAAAGAATGCCCTTGTTGGCTCAAGGATGGAACTCAGTTAGTTTGGGTAAAGAAGCAAGGTGGCGTTGTCTTCCCCCTGTGAGGGAGATGGTGAAGCAGATCTGTGGGGAATGGCAGATGTTTGCAAGAATTGTAGATTGGTGATAATGGGGGAAGGAGGTATGTGTACAGGGCATCAGTTATGCCAGTGTTGATTGAAGTAACAATTAGAGAAAATGGTGAAATGTTCCCTAATTTGGATGGTTTCAGTCCAAAAATGGGGCAATCCAGATTGGGGAGCAGTTACCATGATGTTATTATATCTAGATTGGTAATGGAGAAGGGCAAAAGAGCAAGGAGATTGGCAGAGTAATGGCACATTAAATTGAATCCTGAAAGAGATAATGCATTCTGGGGATTAATAAGGTTAGGACATACACAATGAATGATGGGGTTCAAAGGACCTTGGTGTACAAGACAAGGTGGCAACACAGGTAAATAAGGTGGTGAAGAAGGCATATGAAATACTTTGTTAGTTGGGGCACAGAACACAAGAGAAGGGAAATTAGGGTACAACTTTATAAAACATTGGTTAGGCCACAATCATGTACATATATATAGATATATATAAAAATCCTAACCCTCAGATCCCCTTTAAAATGCATACCTCTAGCCTTAAACCTATGCCCTCTTGTTTCTGATGCCCCTACCATGGGAAAATTGTTTTGACCATCTATCCTATCTTCTATCAGGTCACCCCTCAAGTCTCCCTCGCTCTTGGGGAAACCAGCCCAGCCCATCCAATCTTACCCCGTTGGAAAAGTCCTCCAGTCCAGGCAATATCCTGATGAATCTCTTCTGCACTCTCTTCAGCTCAGTCACATCCTTCTTAGAGTGTGGTGACCAGAACTGTTCACAATACCAGTGTTTCGTAAAGTTGCAACATAATGTTCCAACTCTTATATTCTGTGTATGGACAGATGTTGCCACTTTCGGGGAACTATGAACTTGGATCCCATTAACATTCCTTCGTACCCTACCATTTACTGTATGTTTCCCAAAATGCATCACCTCACACTTGACTGAATTAAATTCCATCTGCCAGTGCTCTGCCCAACTTCCCAGTGATCTATATTCTACTGTAGCCTTAGATAACCTTCTTTGCTATCCACAATGCCGCCAATTTTCATGTTATCCAAAGATTTACTCATCACATCTCCTACATTTACATCCAAGTAGTGGAGGCAGAGACTCTCACGACATTTAGGAAGTAGCTGGATGAATACTTGAATCGCAAAAGCAAAAAAAGGCTATGGGCTAAGTACAGAAAAATGGGATTAGTATTGATAAGTGTTTGTTGGTTGGCATGGACACACTAGGCAAAGAGCCTATGACTGTTTAAAATAATTATGTGACTCTATGACGGTTTAAAATAATTAATTAGAGATTTATGGATGTATAAAAAGGAAAAAGATCATGAAGGAAAGTATGGGAACTCCAGAGAGAGAGAATGGGGAATTAATAATGGGAAACAAGGAAATGGCAGATAATTTAAATCAATACTTTGCAAAAACAGGTGGCTAATTTTAAATGTCCTGGAATAACTTGCAGCAATCAATATCATGAGGGATAAGCTTTTGGAAAAAGCCAGTGTGATTGAGGGCAAACAAGTCATCGGCACCCAGTGGCCTGCACCCAAGGGTTTTAAGGGAAGTGGCTCCAGAAATAATAGAGCCATTGTTTGAAGTTTTTCAGAACTTAATGATTTCCAGGAGAGTACCACCAGACTGGAAAATAGCAAATCTGACTCCTTTGCTCAGAGACAAAGAAGGAAGGCAAAAAGTGAGAAGCTACAGGTCATATGGTTTAATATTTATTGTTGACAAGATCCTGGGGTGTCTTATCAAGGAGAAATTGCCAGTCATTTAAAGAAGCTCAGTGCATTCAAACCAAATCAACATTGATTTATGAAAGGCAAATAATGTTTAACAAATTTGATAGTTCTTTTAAGATGTAACAAACAGTGATTGACTGGAACCAGTTGATGTATTGTATTTGGATTTTTAGAAGGTATTTGACAAGGTAGCACATGAAAGGCTGGTGTACAAGATAAGAGCTTTTGATATTGGGACAAGTGTGTTATCATGGATTGGTGCCTCATTATCCCATAGAAGACAGAAAGTCAGAATAAATAGATCTTTTTCCTGGTTGGAAGTGCATCAACTGACCCTCAATTCTATATTATCTATACTGATGACTTGGAGGGGTAGTCAGAATATAAGGTATCTAAGTTTGCTGGTGGCAGAATATAGATGGGAGGGTATGCTGTGATGAGGATATTTGTACTCTCAGTAAGTTGAATGAGGGGGTGAAAACTTGGTAGATGAAGGTTATTATGGAAAATGTATGAGGTCATGCAGTTTGGTAAGAGGAACTAAAGGACAATCTGTATGTAAGTGAAGAGAGATTGGAAATGAGTGAAGTACAAAGGGATTGAGGTGTTCGTGTGCATGAGTCACATAAAGTTAGCAGGCAGGTAGGACGGCAAATGGCACTTAGGAAGCAGGTCAGTCATCATCTTGTTGAATAGTGGATCAGGCACAAGGAGCTGAATGGTCTACTGTTTTAATTTCTTATGTGATTTCCTCATGTTATTTAGAGCACAAAGGAGTTTATAGCTGATATATGACTCCCAAATTAAATTGTCACACTGAAATAAAGAACTCCAGAATATCATTCAAAAATATACATTAAAGGAAATTCAGAGAAAAATTTAGCTTTGTTCTCAGCATTTTTAGTTTCCCCCTGACCATTCACTTCATCAATGTACAATAGTTCTCACATCATAGAATTAAAGTGCAGCCTGTCATGATCACAGTTATTGCTGATAGAAAGAAAATTTCAGTCTTTATCTCCATAAATCAATGTCTACATAGAAACTGCAGCACAAACAGGTCATTTTGTACAACAGATTCTGTAAGTGTTTTATACTGCACAAAAGCCTCTTCTTCCAACCTTTAATTATGTATTCCATTGTGCTAATCTTGCTTCCCCCTTTATTTGTCTCAGCCACTCCAAAATGAGTAGTAGCCCACATTCAAACATTCTCTCGGTAAATTGTTCTATCATGAATTTATTAAAGATTATTTTATGGCCCCTTGTCATTATGATAATATGCATTATGTGGCATTACAATCCAATAATATTACCAGCACAGCCTCTGACTTGTCATTTCACAGCCACAGGAGATTCACTTACCAGTTATTAAAATCACATGACATGTAAAATTATTTCACAATGATAACCTACAAATGATTCTATGGCAATTAAATCACAGTCATTACCTCTGAGTATATCACCATGCATTAATAAACACAGTATATTGGCACCAGACAGGAGCCACCATTACTCCTATGAACTCTACAGTACCTGCTGTAAAGAGTAACGTTTCTGTGAGTGATTACCAGATCTCTTCAAATGATGTCGTAAAGAGTGAGAAATTTAAGCAGAGTCGAGCCATTTCAAACCTTGAAATGAGATTACAGCCTTGTACTCCATGCCTAATACTTCGTATCACTACATGATATTGAACTAATAATCTTCTAAACTTGATATTCTGACTGTAATATACTGCACAGAATTACTTGCAAAATGTGGCATTTCCAATAAATCCTCTCATAGGAACAACATTGCCAGTCAGGACATGGAAAGGTTCAAGAGATAAAACAATGAAAGTTTTACAGCTGAAGGACTTAAAATAAACCATTTGTACAAGAGCTGAAGAATAGCACTGAAATTTCTAATTCATCACTTACGCCAATATGTGCCACAGAAGCCACCTACAATTGCTATGAGGGGCACATATAATGTTTATATTAAACCTGCCTTCAGACTTCAAGTACATTGCGTCACTTCTTTCTATTTCCCGGTATATACAGAAAACTGAATAAATCGTTCTCCTTCCAAATCCTCATATAATTTAATCCCAATGGCCTCCAACTTCAATAATTGTCACGCATCTCATACGTTTCAAGGAAAAAATATAATGAAGTAATTTACAGAGAGAAAAAGCAAGTGGAGTAACAGTTCATGAAATACCACAGATTTTAAGAATATTTGCGTGAACATTCAGGAATTAACTCACAGGGAAGTGTTTCTATAATGCCAAGCCTTATCATTGTGCAAACACTATAGCACCTCAAAATCATTACAGCATAGGACCATTCACCCCAATTTCATGCCAACTCCTTCTGCAGCAGTCTAATCAGTTCCATTCTCTTGTTATTTCTCTGAAGCCCTCCAAGTATTTCATCATTAAGTGTCTCAGCAATTTTTATTTAAGCCACAATTGATTCTGCTTCCACCACCCCCAGAGGTAGTGAATTCTAGATTCTAAAAGTGAATTTTTTACCCATTAAATCTGTGATCCCTGATGCTTGAAGTAACAGGAAATGTTTCTCCATTTTTACCTTATCCAATATCTGCATGACTTTGTATATTTCTAACAAATAATCTTTCAACCCTCATTGCTTTAAGGAAAATAACTCCATCTTCTCCAGTTTGCCCTTACACCTGAAACCGTCACCCTTGAACCATTATTTTCGGCATCCACTCGAGGGCCTTCACATCCCTCTGAAACTCTGGTGAAGAGAATTGGATGTGATATCTAATTGCAGCCTAATCAGAATTTTAAAAAGGTTCAACATAACTTTCTGCTTTTTGTACTATATCTCTCTATTTATCATTTCATAAGTTTTACTAGCTTCTCTCGCAATATTTCTGTCACTTTTGAAGATTTTTGCATATAATTGGTTCCTCTGTTCTTATCACCATTTAGAACAGTGATAGTAACTGTATATTGCCTCTCTGTATTCTTTCTGCCAAAATGTATTAATTCACCATGTATCTACACTATTGCTATCTTCTTGCATTCTATTACCATCCCTAGAGCTGACTACACTCCAAGTTTTGAGTTTTTTTTTTGAAGAGGTGACAAGGATAATTGATGAGGGCAGAGCAGTAGATGTGGTTTACATGGACTTTAGTAAGGCATTAATAAGATCCCCCATGGTAGACTGATCCAGAAGGTTAGGGTACATGAGATCTAAGGTGCTTTGGCAAACTAAATCCAAAATTGGCATGGTGATAGAAGGCAGAGAGTAGTGGTTAAGGGGTAATTTTCTGTAGTATGCCACAAAGTTTGGTACTGGGGTCATTGTTATTTTTCATATACAGTATATAAATGATTTGGATGAGAATGTAGGTGTACTGATTAGCAAATTTGCTGACAGCACAAAAATTGGAGTAGCAGATGGTGAAGAAGGCCGTGAAAGGATACAGAGGGACATAGATCAGTTGGAAAGTTGGGCGGAGAGGTGACAGATGGAATTTTAATCCAAGTATGTGTGAGGTATTACATTTTAGGTTTGTCAAATGCTAACAAGACATATACATTAAATGGCAGAGATCTTAGGAGTGTTGATGTACAGAGCGAACTTGGGGTGCAATTTCGTAGCTCCCTAAAAATGGTGACACAGATGGATAGGACAGTGAAGAAATTGTTCAGCATGCCTGCCTTCATAGGCTGAGACATTGAGTATAAGAGTTAGGATGTCATGTTGAAACTGTACAAAATGTTGGTGAGGCTGCACTTGGAGTATTATGTGCAGTGCTGGTCACCACACTACATAAAGGATGTGGTAGCATTAGAAAAAGCGCAGAAGCAATTCACCAGGATGTTGCCTGGAATGGAGGGCTATACTTATAAAGGGAGATTGGATAGGTTTCCTAGCTGAGTCTAAAACTAGAGAGCACTGGTTTAAGGTGAAAGGGAAAACTTTTTAAAGGAAATCTGAGGTGCATATTTTTCACATAAAGGGTGGTGTTATATGGACAAAAATGTCAGAGGAAGTGTTAGAAGCAGACATCATTACAGCAGTTAAAAGGCATTTGGAGAGGTAGCAAAAGAGTAGAGGGATATGAGCCTAATATGGGAGAGTGGGATTAGCATTGATGGGCATTATGGTTGGCATGGACAAGGCAGGCTGAAAGGGCTGTTTTCTGTGCTATACAACTCTGTGATTCTATTACCCAAATGCCTATTTCGTGACAACAACATATAAGCAATGGTACTCTTTGATGGCCACAGAACAGCATCACCTGCTATTCTCCAGCTGGAAGAAGAAACTAATTACTGTGACTGTTTTTTGTCCTTCAGCCAATTTCTCATCCATTTTACCATTGATCTTTTGTTCTGAGGGCCTTAGTTTTCCTAACCAGCTTTTTATATGAGACTTCATCAAAATCTTTCTGAAAATCCACTTAGATTGTACTCCCTTCATCAAAATTTTTTCTTCATCCCTTCTTTCTTGCTTCATTTGTCCTATCTGACTTGTACATGACCCACCTGCTTGAGAAATGGACGCAAAATCTCAGGAGTCTAAAGCCCTCCTTTTTGCATCATCTCCCCAGCTGCACATTGATTTGAACTATCCTACTTCAGTACTCTGGGAAGCAATGAAGTTTGAAAGTTTCTCATTAGTTCTATGGATTAGTTCTACTCCAGCAGGAAGCTTTTGGACTTGAGGTGAGCATTGAAGTGAAAAAAGATAGTTATGTGATGATGTAGCCTTGTCTGATGCCAATCTACAACATCCTGGTCAATCTGGTCGGGTCTGTTGTGAACCTGATGAATAAGAGAATGGTTCACTTGCAATCATGCCAAATCTGCTTTATCATCTCCATCAGCCTATGCCCAAAACAACCAATGCAACAAAAAAATTGCTGCATGAAAATCATTTTTGAAGGTCTGAAGGACCCCTCAAATATAGCTTGCAGACAATCTCCCAACCATCAGGACCTGCAATGTTTGGACTCTCCTGAAGTCCATAATAACTTGGAACTGTGAAAAGATTTTTGGATTCTCAATCAAAAAGAAGCAAGACAGTTTTGCTGAGGATGATGAGGAGCTTAAGGAGCTGATAACTGCAAATACAATGTGTTCGTTAATTGGAAGTTCCACCATGCTGTAAAGGTAAAGAAATAGCTCAACAGATACCTGCAAGCTACTGTCCAAAGAACAGGTGGTGGCAGGAGGTCCAGCAACTCACTGATAACCATGATATGTGTGGATTCTTAAGTGCTGTCAAAGCCATCTATGGTCCAAAGATTCAAGGGCTGACATCCACAGAAAGCCAAGAGCAATGATGAATTTATCAAGGGCAGAGATGCAGTCAGTGCATGCTGGAAGAAACACTTTGGGGAAGAACTCTTTATGACTCCTGTTATGACATGATCCAGCCGCTCCTGACTGACAAGAATTGAAGTCGCCATATGTCAACCAAAAAACAAGGCCAGTCACAAATCTGTCACCACATCCAGTCCAGATGAAGGGTCTCAACCTGAAGTGTCGTCTGCCCATTTCCATCCATTGATGCTGCCTGACCCACTGAGTTCTTCCAGTGCTTTGTGTGTTACTCCAGATTCCAGCATCTGCAGCCTCTTGTGCCTCTGTAACTTCATCATCTGCATCTGGGCAGAGGATGACATATAAAGTGACCTGAAAGCTGTCATTATCATGATCATCTACAAGAAAGGAGATACCTGACTACAGTAGGTACAGAAGAGTCTCCCTGCTGTCCAACTCTGGAGCCTTCCTGTCTTCTGCCAGTGGCTGAAGAGCTGTTCTTAAAGTGCAGAGTGGATTACATCTGTCTAGCTGCACAATGGACGTGATCATCACTACTTCCTAGAGGATCCTTAACCACAAGATTTCTTAGTAATCCTACCTCATTATTACATAACCAAATCTAAAATAACCCATTCTTAGATAGATTTTGCAACCTACTGCCCTGAGAAACAATTCCTGATGCACCCAATAAATTCCTCATCCATCATATAGTTACCAGTTAAATTTGTCCATCCAACCTGCAGAATAAGATCACGTCTGATAATTGCAGTTCCCTTAATGCCTTTGATACTTCCCCATTTATCCTTTATCCTTTTTGAGAAGCAAAACTTGGGGGCTTGTAGACTGTTAACACCCTTGTTTTCTTTCCCCTTATTAATTATTTCCACCCAAACTGATTCCTTATCACTATCCACTGCATTTACAATATATCACTATTCAGTACCACTCTGATACCTTCCTTGGATACTCACAATTCAATTGATAAATAAACAACCCTTGTGGACTTTACACAGCATTAAGCTGTCTATACCCTTGTGAACTGTTTCAACACGTTGGAGAGGATGCATATTGCTGTCTAAAATACTAAATATGTCTTCAAGGTTAGACGATTATGACTGTCAGGTTCTTATCAGTGTTATTTACTTGGCTGTAGAACTGAAACATTTGTCATTGTTTGTCATGAGTTGCCCCTGAAGGCACTTGCATCTGGAGTTTATCTTGACAACAGTTGAAAGATGTGACAGCTTTCAGAGGAGATCCTTCTAAGTCGCTTGATGAACAGTTCAGTGGTCAACATCTGGCATTTCTGAGTATAAGAAATGACCATCACATTTCAAGTTAGAGACTGGAGGCTCAATGTAGTTTTGGCATATTCTCGCATTTGAGTTCTGTATTACTCATGCTGATCCAGGTTCAGTATAATGCAGAATGTTAAGTGTTGGTTCTGATTATTTATGTTTGTCCAAAGTCCTTATGTTAAACTTTCTGTGGTTGAATGAAATTAACATTCATTCTTATAATTTCCAAAAATTAGGATGGCACAAGGTGCCACTTTAGTGAGTTACAACAATGAAGCAAGTTTCTCTTTTACCCATGGGGAGATTCAAATATCCAGATACTTGACTACAGAATTGCTCCCTGCACTAATTACAAGAGCATAGCATGGAAGCATTGTGCAGTGAAACCCTTTGAACATTGTTTAGTTAAACTTTTAGTGTACCTTGGGATTTCCAGCTGATGTTGGTACTTGCATTTTCTCTCAAAGTCAGTGCCTATGGATATATTTTTAACCAATCTACCAGATAACCATGCTGGATTATCACTTATCCTTGATCTCTTTGTCATAATTGACCAAGCTATCACCCACCAAGACCAACCTTCTGTTAATCAGATCATTAGTTTATCTGATTATGATTAAAGTAACTCCACCAATGACTTCTTTCTTACCCTTGCACTGTCTGCCCAACCCCATCCCTATTCTAATCAATGTATTGCTGCCATTCTAAGATTATCCATTGATGATGTATCAACATCAGTGTGTTGATCAGTCTAATGCTGCTTCCCACTCAACCTGTTTTCTGCCTCTGTATTCTGTTCATTGAACATCATATCTCAGATGTGAGCACAACAATTGAAAGATACTAATATTAAACAATCTGTAAAACAAACTCTCTGTCCTAATCCCATGCCCTCCTAGTCACTAGCTCATGTTGAACCAGACTCTTTATATTCTGTTTTATCCCAAGTTTTCGATCCCAATTTCCTCTTGTCATAAAGTCTTCTATTTCTTTAAAATATAATCACAATTGTTATGTAAACAAATGCAGAAGCTGTTTATTTCCCTTGATCTAGCCCAGAGAACAATATCAAATTCCTTGAAAACTTCAACTGCTTTCTGTGGTAAAGAATTCCACAGGTTCACCATATTTAATTGGCTTACTCCTTATTCTTAGACTGTGATTGCTAATACTGGACTATTTTGTCATCAGGAACATCTTTCCTGTGTCTAACCAATCCAGCCTATTTGACTTTTGTAGGTCTCTATGAGATCTTCACTCATTCTTCTAAACTTAGTGAATATAAGCCTAACAAATCCAATGTCTTTTTATATATCAGTACTGCCATCCCAGAAATAAGAGGTGCAAAATTAAAGCATTTAGGATTGGATCTAATAGAAATATCCAGCAGACTCAGTCTCTTGGTGGTGCTGTGCTGGCAGAAATTCCAGACTATTGCATGTTATTCCAATTAATACTCCAACACATTGTTAATTCACTATTATTTTAGATGTTATCTGGTAGTATTTTCCAATGTACCTGATGAGTTTCAAGGGAGCAGTGGAACTGGGGTCTCAGTGAGTTAAAGGGATTGTGGAAGTCACCCTCTGGTGAATCAGATATTGAACCATTAGGATTTCTGCATAATAGGAGAGCAGATTATCCAAGTTTTATTGCATACTGTACTGGCATGGATTAAAAAATGGTGATAGGCCAAGACAGAGAGAGTAGATATAAAGGTATTTTTTTCCAGGCAACAGACGGTGACAAGCCGGGTTTGGGCTCCAGCTGTTCACAATGTACATCAATGTTTTGAATATGGGGAAACTGCATTTTGCAAATGACGCAGAGCTGGTGGGGAGAGGGAAGTGACGAAGATGCAGAGATTCCAATGAGATTCAGACAAAGGAAGATAGAAAAAACAGCAAGGCATATTATTACAGAGTTAGATTGGGAAATGAGAAGGTGCATTGAGACCTGAGTGTCCATTTAGACCATTCACTAAAATCAACTGTGCAGATACAGCTAGGAGTTGGAAAGTCAAATCGTATATTGGCCTTCATTTCAAGAGGATTTGAGTACAGGAGAAAAATTATAATTGGACTGGATGCAGAGAGGATATACCCAATGGTTAAAGAGTCCACAACCAAGGGTCACAGTCTCAGGGTATGTCAAGAGAACTCCCTGTGCTTATTTGAACAATGCATTGAACTCCTTAATATCTCTGGAACCAGTAGGCTCAATTTCTCAGTTTCAAATCTTATTCAGAAGTAAAGATGTTACACTACACTTGGGCACTACACTGAGATATTTATGTAGACTATGTAGTCTTGGAGTGTGATATGAAATGGAAGTGCTGCCAGTTGAACCAAATTGACTGTGCCATTATCATTTAACAGGCTGAGGAGAGAAGTTGCTCCAAGTCTGCACAGTGGTGATCAGTTGTCAAGTAGTTAACTATGAACGTGTGTTTAAAGGTGACTTGCAGTGAATATTTTCTTTTCTTTCATATGAGGTACATACAATAGCTTGGTGTCCTTTCATTGCCTGATATTAGAATCTTGACAGAGGTAAATATGGGAAGGTCTGTGTTATGTTCTCCAGTGGTGTTCTGCTGCATCTCCTTTTTTAAACAAAGACTTGCAAAGCATTCTAGTGTTCGTGTGGACTTTTCCTTCCACCTCTGAATTGTATAAACTTTTTTAAGTATCAAAGGTTTAGATTTTCTATTATCTTTAGATTATTAATTAAATACTGCAATATGCCTATCAAAAGAAAACACATGGATGTATAGATGTGAATTCCCCATTCTTTTCTGTTGCAGGCAGAAGATTGAAGAGTTGGAGGCTGAGCGAGGGCGTCTTGATGAAGCAAACAAGATCTTGGAAATGAAACTGGAGAGGTGCACTCTTCAGGTACAGAAATATGAGCATTGGGAGAAGTGCATAACAGTAGCACATGCTTTCATTTACTTACTCTAGGAAAGACAGCAGAGGGTAATAGCCAGCAAGTGCCAGTAGAATGAATTTCTCACTTGAGGGTAAAATTGTAGATTTATTCTCCGGGGCAGGTGGGATATCATTGCAGATCAGTACTAAAAAATGTAAAAAGGGAATGAATTGCATTATCCAGTTAGGGCTCTTTTTGTTAATGCAGCACTATTGTGACTTGGAAGGAACTGCTCAAAAGAGTGATGGACACAGATTCTGAACTTGCTTTGAGAAAGTAAATGGACATGAAGGGCAAAATAAATCCAGGGCAGTGAGGATAAACTAATTGCATAGCTTTTTCAGAGAGCTGGCAAAAGAAAAATGGGTCAAATGTTAACCACCTGATTTGCCTTTACTCTGATTTTAAAATATTTCTTCTCTTTCACATGTAGGGAATGTCTTTTTGTTTTCACTTCTTCTTTCATTGTTTGGTGTTACTTTGATTTTCCAACTAGTGGTACAAACCAGCAACAAAAGAAACACACCAAGACATATATAAGTGTTAAAAACTACTTCATTAATAGCTACTTATGATAATAAGAAAAATAAAAGTAAAAATGTTAGAATGTTTTAAGTAAAAATGTTAAACCTTGAACATTAACCCTAAAAACTAACTAAACTTGTCGTGTGTGATTGGCAAATTCCCAAACTCCATGTCCAGGAATGGTTCTTAAAGTTCAATTCAGCAAGCCATAAGGTGAAACATGAGTAAAGGCTTCTTCAACAACCACTGTTGTCTGGAGATAAAACGTAGATGC
>JARFYF010000112.1:41453326-41463959 GCA_030265395.1 Rhina ancylostomus | reverse complement strand
TGTAGAGTAAAACACTGTTGAGATATTAGCTTGAATGCTCAATTGTAATAAGCATGAAAAGTAAAGAGAAGGAAAAATAAAAATTGTAATTTTAAAAGGTATCAAAATATTTAATGTTGCCATGTTCTGATTTCTCATGAGCTGGAACTTAATGATTTCTTTTTAACTACTGAAGTTTAACTACAAGTTGATTAGGAAGAAAAGCTCTTTCAACGAGCCAACACAGTTTTCCTTCATTAAGTTATCAAGTCATAAAGCATGGAGACAAACCCTTCAGCCTACCAAGCCCGTGCTGACCATCAAACGCTCATTTACAGCAGTACAACACTAATCTTATTGTACTCAGCCTATATTCCTATCAACTCCCCCTAGGCTGTACTGTTCAGAAGGGGCAATTTACTGTGGCAATTAAGCTACCAACCCTCATGTCTTTGGGATATGGGAGGAACCTGGAGTGCCTGGAGGAAAACCATGTAGTGCACAGGGAGAACATGCAAACTCCACATGGACAGTAGTGGAGGTCAGGATTGAACCTGGGTTGGTGGAGTTGTGAGGCAACAGCACTAGTGATGTGTCACTGTGCCACCCAGTGATGTAAAATTCTATGAATCTGCTCTAATTCTAATTGTTGTTATTTGTTAAATGAGGTTGGATGTCTCAACCCAGTTCATAGTTGATGTGAATCTAACCACACAGAAAGACCTGTTAGTGGACACCGATGTGAAATTACAAACTAAGACCTACAGCAATAACTCAGGAAGAATGGCCAAGGTATACCTATACTAATAGGGCAGCTGTATGATAAAGCCAGTTTGTAGCCCATAAATCCAGAAATATCCCAACACACACAAAGTGAAGTGAGGGCCTATATATGTACCAACTGAGGATAGTCATAAGCCTTAACCCCTTGTGGTTTTGTTTGACTGTCCATTGAGCTATAATTTTCACAATACTGTTGTAAGATTTAGATTTCACATCTGGAGTTCACTCCTAGAATGTTTAGAAATGCCAGTGGTCAAAACTTATGAAGTCAGTTAAAGGCTTCAGAAAGAGTGCTTAATGGAAATTGTTTGTTTACAAATGGCATTTCATGTCAATATGTGGGTAGTTTAGTTTGAGCAGAGGAAAAAGTTCTTTATTTTACACATCTTACATGTAACTGCATATGAATATATAATTTTATTAAATCTAATTTTTCCCTTGTAACCCCATTGTAACAATTAAAATTCTGTTTGACTACTTGGAATATAATTTAGAAATTATGACTTAGTAACATGAAAAATTGCATAAAATAGCTGATGAAGGTACCAGGCAGGAGAATGAAAAGAGCAAGGCCAGAGGTGGATGAGTGGGTGGTGCTGTGAAACTCAGTGTTGGATCTGAAGGGAAGCTGCAGTTATAATTGTTTATGGCAAATAGAGGTTTACTTTAAAAATAATACTCTCTTCCACAAAGATACAGTCACACAAAAGGGTGGCCTAGTTAATCAGATGAAGATGTGCCTCATTGGATTGTCAGTGAATAGACCCCCAGGACAGTAGGGTGTATTTGCAGGGTTCAACTTACAGCAAAGATGGGTAGAGAGAAAAAAAGAGTATTTTACTGTCAGGTTAACATTGCTCTAATCTCCTAACCTTGGGTAAAGGTATTCCACCACAGAATAAGAATTTGCATTCTTTTTTTCATTTATTGGAAATCTTCAGTCAGTATTTTGGTATTTCAATTACTGGATCAATGTAAATGTGGATAGTTGGTTACACAGGCCAGAAAGAAGGGGAGATGTTATGTACTGGCACTGAGATGGACAGTGTAGAACACTGCTTTTCATTTGGTCTGTTTTGTTCTTGACCTGAGCATTTATCTCGTTGACATTGGATGCTCAAAGTGGGAATTGAATCATTTTGCTCTGCTTGAGAATTCTTTGCCTTGGTGACCATAATCTTACCTTTCCTGCCATAAATTATATTCTCTCATGAGAATGATCTGTGATTTTGATTCCAGTGTATCGACACTGCAGAATCCAGTAATCAAATGTAACTGCTTTTCCCTTCAACAACATGTTTCCCAATTGCATTAACCTTATTGTATTACTTTTAACCAAGATGTAGGCATATTATGCATAGTAAATCTTAAAAAAAAATGTGTAAAATGCTGGGAATACTCAATTGGCCTCACAGAATTGTAGAAGGAGAATCATAGTCAATATTTTAGGTTGACATCTTTTTATATAAAATGGGAAGAGTTAGATAGGTTTGAAAATGCAAGAAAAGAGGGGAGTGGAAGCAGAGACCAAAAAGTAAGGTATGTGATAGGTAGGAAAGGTGATAGTGTAAGGGTAAAAATGAATGGTAATGGGGCAAGTAAAAGAACACAGATGAGGTTAAATAGAGTAAGTAGAATCATCATCTGAAATTATCCGACAAAATGTTGGGAATGTTGCAACTCTGAAATAAAAATACAGAAGATGGTGTTTATCTGAAATCAATGAACTGTGTTGACTCAAGAATTTGTGTTCCCTGCCATTAACTTCTTCCCTGTTTGAAGAATAGCTTTTGTCTAGAGAAGTCGAAAGACAGGCTTTATATCGATGAAAGTCATGTGGGTGGGGACAATCCTTGCAAAATACATCCACTGAGTTACAGATGAACAAGCCAAAATTGATTTTTTTTTGTGGGCACAATCATCTCTGTTTTTAATGGTATTTCTGTTGCAAAAGCAGTAGTATTCAGCAGGAAACACAAGGCAGGTCAGGTAGCATCTGTGGAAAGAGAAACAGAATAGGCCAAGACTTCCATTTGTGACATTAGTTTAATATTTTTCCATTAGCACAGCCTGACTTGCTGCACACGTCCAATGGTCCTGCAATTGCAATTCTTGCATTGTTTGTTGCCCTCCTGCTGCCAATCTCCTGCTGGCCTCATTTCATTTCTTTCATGAACAAAAGACCATGTTCTCCATCCTAACTGTCCCCACTACCTATTGACCAGGTGACCTCATTTATATTGCCTGGGAACCCCTGGTCTCATTTTATCAAAAATATTCTCTTTGTCTTATTCATCCCTATTCCACCCTCCTACAGCTTGATACTAACTTATTTTCTTTCTCTTCCAGTTCTGAGGAGGGTCTTCAACTGAAACGTTAACTTTGTTTCTCTTTCCACAGATGCTGCATGACCTGCTAATATTTTCTAGCATTTTCTGTTAGTATTTTGGATTTCTAGCATCTGCAGTTTCTTTTGATTTTCAGTATTCAGCAGGATCTGTGTATTGAATAAAGATAGCTCCTGAGGAGAATGAGGCAAGATAAACTGTGATGAAAATTGATTTTAATTGGTGCAGAAGCTTCAGTGAAGCATCCACAATGTGCTTCTTTTTACTGGGGGTAGGGCTGGTGAGCTTGAGATAATCACCCAAAACCAAATAGGATCTCAGTTAGATCAAAGGATATATTTGCCAATAAAAATCTATTAAAATGCTTTGGGAGTTGGGGAAGAAAATTTAAATAGTATGCTCATGGCTTGTATTTGACAGTATATCAGCCATGATCTTCTAGTCTGCTGTGCTCCTGTCCTGGGCACAGTCTTCATTTGGCATGGTTATCCATAATAATCCCAGCAGTGAGATTCAGGCCAGCTCAAAGCCTGTCCCAGCACAGGTGGCTGGCAGTGCTGACAGAACATCTTTGCTAGCTGGTGAAGCCCTGACCTTCAGGCATACCAGCTGTCAAAACTGTCACTGAGGTTGCGGGTTTGTGTTCGATACTTTGCAAGTATTCAAAATCGCTCAGGATCTGTTAAAAAGTAAAATAGTGTTGAAAATATTAAAACTAATAAAGAACAATTAAATTTAAAAGATTTAACAGAAACACTCAAGCAATTTATACCAACTTAATTAAACCAAACAACAAATTTTACTTAAAAACAGACAATGCTGGATAAACCTGACTTCCTGAATTTTTCCAACATAACCTGTTTTTATTACAGATTTTCTCTATCTGCAATTTTTATTTTTAAGAAGTTTTAATAATTGTCTCAATTACATTCATTTCAATAGGTTGCTTGCAGGAGGTTGTCCTGGGATAGGTTCAGGGAACAGATTTCCCATCCTGAGAGCTGTGAAGTCTGTGGATGTAGTGCTTCCCTGATGGAGCCCACGAGGAGTTCACCAAGGTAGTGCAGGCTCCTTGTTGCCAGGGTGGAAGGCTGCCCCAGAGCCTCTACTCTAGAATAGCTCAGTTGCGGGCATGTCAGCTGGCAGATCATATCACTCAGCGGACGACCGGGCCCATTAACCCATTTTAGGAACTTTGCAATTTGATTATAGGCCTATCTATAATAATTCCACTTGCCTTTATTAATTATATCCCTCTGTGCCCTGCTCATACACATAATTATTCAAATGCCTCTTAAATGTTGTTACTGTTCCTGTCTCCACCACCTCCTCTGTCAGCTCATTCCAGATACCAACTTTTCTTGTGTGAAAAGTGTACCCCTCAGATCCCTGATACAGTTTACATTCATTTAAATGCAGACAGGCATTTAACTCCTCCAATCTGCTTTGGCTCGGCATCCCTGAATACCACTATGGAATAAAGTCATTCTCAGTTTTGACATTTTCAACTGGGTGAGCTTCAACAGATTTCTGAGAGCAGAGTTCCAAGTTTGCATCACGCTTTATGTGAGAAATACTTCCTGATTTTATGGTATGTTCCTCCCTGTTCTGGGATTCTCTCATCATCAAACATCTCAGTTAAGTCATGGGACCATACAACTGGTCTGTCCATTTTATCCTCATTATTTAACTCTTTTTGGCCATTATAGCTTTCTTTGTCTTTAAATATTATGAATAGGTAGCCAGTCTGTTGAAATGTATTTGACCTATACAAATCTCTGATACTGAAGTGTATATATATTTTTTTGATGAATCAGGGTGAGTTGAGTTTCTGCATTCTTGTAAAGATTTGCAGGGTAAAGTTTCAATAAGATTTGTATCTATTTGGATATTTCTGAGAGAGGGTAGAGTGCTGGGGGATTTTAGAGAGATTTTGTAATAGAGATCAGAGAAACACTTAAAAGAACTTACTGGTGCCCTAGGTTCCAGTGTTCATTATCAAAGTAGCTTCAATGTAGATCTTTAAACAGAAACCTAACTATTGTTTTCATTTCATCAAAATAAAAAATCATTTTAAATATTTTCCCGTTCATATGCCAGTGAACTTATGGATGAAATAGAGTGGAGGAATTGAAAATGTCCCTGCTGGCAGCCCAGGTCATTTCTCCCAACTGGCTATGCCCTTACCTCTCCCAGGCAAGGTCCAAATGTTGAAAACAATTAGAATGATGTAGCTGTTCCAATTTAATATCTTTCTCTCCTAACTGCTAATCAATTCATATGCATCAATAATGCTAATGAACACAAAAATATGAATAATGAGTATTGGAACCTTTCGTACCTCTCCAAAATAGTAAATAACTTCATGGAAATCAGCACAAACAGGTGGGTATTGATCAAGCCAGGGTTCTAAATTTGAGTCAATTGGGAGAATTTAACATTTCAGGCTTTCCAGTTTTGACATTTACACTTGTAATTGGATAAAATGATTGACCTTTTAGAAACCTTATTAAATGAAATTGCGCTCTTTTCTTAAGCTATTTGTTGCATTTGGTGTCGCATATGTACAGTAAGCTTGGTACAGTCCCACAATACTGTCAACTTCAATTAAATTAATACTCCCAAATATCTTACTTTAAGGATTTAAAAAAAAATCACTTTAAAGTACTTTTTGCACTGAGGAGCATAATCTTCAAATTTGTTAGAATTCCTTTAAGAGCCAGCTTTTTTCATTGTCATCTTGATGGGACAGGTTCACATGTTAGACTGAAACGGAGCCTGCCCCCACCACTTAAGAACACTAGAATGGAATCTTAATTTTGTACATGAATACATCCACATTGTTGATGTACCTCCTGTATGAGTAATGTCAATCATCATAGCTTTCCTTCATGGGAAGGCTAAATGAGTTTGTTGCTCCAGATTCCAGTATCTGCAATCTCTTGTGTCTCTAAATGAATTTGTTGACTAGTTTTATTTCAGATGTTATCAAGACAATGATTGTGAGACCACTTTATAGTTCCTTTCAACAATGTCTTTCACAATTTGCAGGATTCCATTGAAATTTCAGAGAGTGTTCAGAGTATTGCAAATTGTCTTGCTTTACAGATTGCACTCAATATATCAGAAAGCTGAAACAGTCGTTATTTCTTTTCTACTTTCAGCCTATCCCAAAGATTAGCTTAGTACTTCATTATACATATTTTGTGCTCCTGTAGAATAACAGAAAGTAAATTCTTCAAAATTACTGTTTATTCTGTAGGAGCAATTGCTATACCTTGGTCTTACTTAAAAAAAAATCCTCTTAATGGAATTTAGTAGGGTCTGGTTGTTTGTTTCTGTTGATACACTCTTCCACAACTTTAAATTCAATAATTCCATCAAGCTAGTTTCCATGATGGCATGAGGATATCTTCTAAAAAGAAATATAAGTAAACGTGTAAAAGGAAGAAATCTAGTTAAGGGGTTTTGGGTGGATCGCTGCCTTTTTAAAATCAGCACAGAGCAACAAAAAATTATTTGCTAGGTTTTCAAAGAGATAGCAATGGAGATAGTGAGCATATTGGTTCCATTGATTCTGGAGTGGTTCCCACCAAATGAAGGTTACAAATGTAACTGTACTATTTAAACAAGGAGGGATAGAAACAGAACATTACACTTAGCTTGACATCAGTCGCTAGAATCAGTTACTACGTAAGTGACATCAGGGGCCTTGAAGTGATCTCATTGGAATGCACAATTTTCTTTTGTAGGGCTTGGCAGGGTGGATGCAGATAAGGTGTTTTCTCCAACTGAGTATCGAGACCCACACATGCAATCTCAAAATAAGGGGTCAATGATTCAGAAATGAGGAGAAATTGTGTCATGTAGAGGGTGGTGAATTGTGGGAATTCTGTACCCAAGAGGCTGTGGAAGCTTAGTTGCAGAGTATATTTGACAGAAATTGATAACTTTATGGATATTGAGGGAACCTGGTGTGAGTAGAGGAAAGCGATGATCTGCAATGATCTTACTGAATGACATAGCAGATGTGAGGGCCAAGTGGCCTACTCCTGCTTCTATTTCTCATGTTCAACATTTGCTATCAAGTTAAAGAGACAGTCTGAGGTAGTGAAAGGCACTATCAGAGGTTTTCTTCATATATTGTGCAACATACTAATTTTCTACAAAGAAAATTTGGTTTAATAAAGCACTGGCATCTTAATGTTTAGCAGTAGTATCTGCAAAGGTTTATGTGTCTTCATTCATTTCATAAACATCATAGTGTGCACTGCAAAGGGAAGGTAAATGATTTAGATTTATCATCTGAATTATTTCTGAAGTGTAGAATTCCATTAAAAATAATAGTCAAGAGGTTATGAATTAGGCTCTGGGGTTCAAATCATCTATTATTAATATGTAAAATCTGGATGTTGTTGGCAAGCCCAGCATTGAATACCCATCAGAATTTGCTACTTTTCAGAAGCCATGTCTGTCCTCTTATTGAAGATATTCCCACAATGCTGGTGTATTTGCTCTAACCTGGTAGCTTGCTTCACCGTTTCAAAGAGCAATTAAGAAACAACACTATTTCTGTGAATGTGGTCACAATTTGTGGTCACCATTACTAATCCTGGTCTTTTATTCTCAGTTTATGGTAATTGAAATTAAATTCCTCAGCTGCCCTGATGGGATCTGTCCAGATCACTTGGTTCATGCTTCTGGACTTCAGGTCTGGTAACATTACTCTCATGCTATCGTTCTAGTATTTATGGAGCAGTCAGCCACTTTGGCCTACTGTCATTTCTTAATATATCCAGAATCACTCTTTACACAGTTGTAGTTGCACTTCAGAGGCTGTTGGTAGCACTGGTTCTGTTTGAGATGTATCCAAGGGTAACTGGCAGATTGTAAAACATTGGCATCAAGATTAGTGTTGTTTGACTTAGCTATGTCAGCTAAAAAGTCCCAGACGAAGTTTAAGTGAGGGAGACTGAAGAGCAGAAAATGGGTAAAATGGAGATATGTCTAAAAATAGAATGTATGGTAAATGTCAAGGATTTGTTGGAAGGTTTTGAATTTGACAGCTGGTGAAATGGTGATCAATTTATGCAATGATTGTCTTAGCAAAATCAGGAGTTTCTTTCCTCATGTTGGCAAAGCAAGAGCTTCATTTCTACCATTTGAAATTCTGAACAGCTGATTTCATCTGTCAAACATGCACAATGTACAGTGAAAATTTCCAACGGATTTACTGATTGTTGAAGGAGCCTAAACTATGTTCTTAAACTGGAAGTGCTTTCCAGTTGGGACGCTTTTCCAATCAAAAACCTACTTATTATCACAATAGAACAAATCAAATGAAACATGAAAGCAAAATTCATTTGATATTGGAACTAATCATAAAGTCAACTGCCTAGTAAAAGAATAATCTTGATCAGATAGCCAGTGTCTAAGATGGTTAGTTTAGCTTGGAACCATAGTTTGGATGAGCATGATCAAAATTAAGATGGCTTTTATAGAAGAGGCGTTTTATAGTGGAGGTAGTAAAGGGAAGAGTTGCTTTATATACGGTTGCAGAAAAATTGTTAAACATTACTCTTTAGGAGAAACCTCTTTTTCTGACAGCTTGCTGGAGATCTTTAGATGTCAAATTTCAAGGCCAGGATCCTTTGATGTATGCAGTAGATCACACAGCAAATGGCTGTCATTTTGTTAACATCAATCAGCATCTTTCCTGGTTACAGGTGTTTATATTGGAACAGTGGGTATCGTAAAAAAAGTGAACACTGCCCAGATTCCCAGAGACCTTATTTGGCTTTTGTATTACTTTGGAGAATTTCAAGCAGCATCAACTTTTTTTGATTAACTTCAACTTATTTTATCTGTTTTAAATATCTGTTTCCAATTTTGAGTGTTGCTGTCATTGAAGTGACTTGGTTTGAAGGGAAACCCAGATTATCATACTCATTTGAAATGAAGAATCTGCAGAATCCTTGATGGTTAATGGCCAACTCCATACCTATTACTATTAGGTTCTTTCAGACAACTCTGAATAATACATCCCTATTAATCTTGGTGGAATCATCACCCAGTTGTTTTATAGTTGCATTGACGTTGGAATTTTCTAACTTTTTAAAGAGGAGGTTTTAGTTGCTTCCTTTGATTTATTTTAAGAATAGACAAATAAGTTGTATCACATATGAATTGGAACAACATGTCAATCTAATTGAGTATAATCTGTTCATATTTCCTAAATAAAAATTATGAATGAAGTTTGAAAATGATTTAAGAACTGAAGCAATCTGGACTTTGAGATTTTTTTTCAGATTTATTTCTGTTAACACTTACAATAAATTAAGTAACAGTATCATACAGTAGGAAAACTAGCCCTTTGGTCCACCATGTCCATGCCGACCTATCCATGTTAATCACATCTTCCGGCACTTGGCTTGTAGCCTTCTATGACTAGGTGATTTAAGTGCTCATCTTAAATGCTGTCAGCAACTCCTGCTTCCACCATTCTCTCCTGCAGTGTATTTCAGGTACTCACCACTCACTGGATTAGAAAGGTCCCCCTCAGATCCCCTCTAAATATTTTTCCCTTACCCTAAATTTATGTTTTCTAGTTTTATTCACCTTTGATAGGGGGAAACATTTTCTGCAGTCTTCCCTATGTATACCCCTCATAATTTTAAATACCTCAATCATGTCCCCTCCTAGCTTCTTTGCTCCAGGAAAAACAGACCTAACCTTTCCAATCTCCCCTCATAACTGTAACACTTCTTCCCAGACAACGTCCTCATAAATCCCCTCTCCACCCTCTCCAAAGTTATCACATCTGAAGTATCTGTGTATATTCTTTTTTGGGATCTGGGTATTGCCAGCAAGGCTAGCATTGATTGTTCATCCCTAACTGCCCTTGAGAAGATGGTGGTTTCTTCTTGAACCATCCTTCTACTGAAGGTGCTTCCACAGTGCTGCTGGGGAAGGAATTCCAGAATTTAAGCCCTGTGATAATGAAGGATAGGCAATATATTGTCAAGTCAGGATCGTGTGTGACTTGGAGGAGAACCTGCTGGTGATCATGTTCTCATGTTCCTGTTGCCATTCTCCTTCTCGGTGTTAGAGGTTGTGGGTTTGGAAGATGTTGTCAGAGTAGCCTGGGTGAATAACCACAGTGCATTTTGTAGATGGTTTACACTGTGTACCAATGGTGGTGGAAATGGACATGTTGGGCAGTTGATGAGGAACTCGTTGAGTGGACTGCTTAGTTCTGAATCATGTTGAACTTCTTAAGAAGTTGCGAATGGGAATGAACATTGTACAGTCATCAGTGAACATCCTGATTTCTGATCTTATGATGGAAGGAAGATCATTGATGAGGCAGTTGAAGATTGATGGGTCCAGGACATTGCCCTGCAATGATGTCCTGGGTGGGGCTGGGATGATTGACCTCCAGCAACCACAACCATCTTACTTTATGCAAGGCATGATTCCAGCCATTGGGGTGTTTCTCCTTTGCCCATTAACTTCAGTGTTAC
>JARFYF010000112.1:41360043-41370618 GCA_030265395.1 Rhina ancylostomus | reverse complement strand
ATTTCTTTAACCAGAAAGTGGTGAATGTGTGGAATTCATTGCCACAGACAGCTGTGGAGGTCAAGTCATTGGGTATATTTAAAGCAGAGGTTGAGAGATTGATAGGGTCTTGATTCGTATGGCCATCAAAGATTATGGGGAGAAGGCAGGAGAATGGGGTTGAGAGGGAAAAATAAATCAGCCATAAATCAAATGGCAGAGCAGACTTGATGGGCTGAATGGCCTAAGTCTGCTCCTATGTCTTATGGTCTTATGAAATCTCTTAGCTTTGTCTATTACATGCTACTTTTAGTGTGTCACACACTTGCAGTCCTCCTGTAACTTTACCAGGACGCTACCTCATTTTGTTGCTCTGGTGCTGCTCTTGGCTTGTCCTCTTGCACTCCTCATTGAGCTATGTTGATACCTAGGTTGATTGTAATGGTAAGTCAAGGGATAAACTGGACCCATGAGGTTACTGTACATTTGTGCTGCTGCTGATGGTCGTGTTTCATGGATGCCCAGCTTTTAGCTGCCAGATCTTTTCTGAATCACGACTGCAGTAGCATGATAGAGGGTTTTGGTCTGAGGACAGGACTTTGTCTCTATAAGACCTGTGCTCTGATCACTTCTTCTGCTGTTGTAATGGACAGTTGCATCTGCCAGATTATTGAAGATAAGAATCCTTGTGTTGGTTCTCTCAGTATCTGTCACAAGACCAGTCTGGCAGCCTTATCCTTTGGGACTCGATCAGCAGTGGTGCTGCCAAGCCTGTTTGTGAGACATTGAAGTCTCCACCCAGAATACATTCTGTGTACTTATTACTTTCAATGTTCCTTGCATGTTCAATGCAGAGGAGCACTGATTCACAAGGAAGGATATAGGTGTTAGTCATAAGAAGGTTTCCTTTCCTATGTATGACCTAATGCCCTGAGAATTCCTGCGTCTAGAGCCAATGTTGCGGACCCACTCCCTCCTGTGCCGAGACTGCTGTGTTAACTCAGTGGGATGGGGCATATCTAGGGATTGTGATGGAGAAATCAGGCACATTAACTGTAAGATCTCATTCTGTGAATGTCAGTATGTCAGGCTATTGCTTGACCATTCTGTGAGACAACTCTTCCAGTTTCTTAGATGTTCTTGCGGAGCTATGGGGTTAACTTTGCTGTCTCTAAAGCCGGTGCCTAAGTCAACACCAAGTGACTTTCAAGGACTATCCCAGTGATATTTTTATGAAGTAATTTCTTACTGAGCCCTCACCATGCCCTTAATGCATTAATATAGGTCCTTCTGTTATATAACAAGGAAGTTGCTTAAAAAATCTGTCAGGGTTATGAAATGTGATACAAGATCTCAGTAGTTGGCATTCCTAACAGAAGACATTCCTTGATGAGGGAAAGGACTCTCATGTGTGCTCCCACATGTTGTCCTTAGTTGTGAAGGCAGACACCGTTGTCACGCCTGCCATATTTCTAATTTCCTCCAGTTCTGTCCTGTACAGCCCTAATTGCCACTGCCTAAACTCTGAAATTCCTTCCCTAAATCTTGATCATTCTTTCCCTTTTCCTTCCTTTAAGGTAATCCTTGAAACTGACACCATTTGATAAAGCTTTTGATGCCTATCATAATGTCTCCATATGTGGCTAGGTGTCTGTTTTGTTCTTACCAAGCTTTGGTGAGATATCTTGAAATGTTTCGCTGCAGTTGTACTCCTTGTGCATTCAGCTCCATTGAACTCATTAATGCAGGATCTGTGAGAGTGAATATAATTGATGGCCAATACTTGTGGAAGAGTTTTAGTGCTAGTGACCAGAGGCTAGCTTGTCTTCTGTTAGTGTCTAAATCCAAGGCACAGGTCATTGACACTGGGATGTTTTATGTTTTCATTTTTGTTTAAAGTATCTGTGTTTTAAAGTGGTCCCATAGAAATGAAATTCTCTCAACTCAAACAACTTGCATCACAATATTGTAGCATCAACCCACATGGTGATGTACTATTTGTATAATCTCCTACTATTGTATTTCCTAATAAATTATAGCAATGGAGTGGGTCACTTTAGTTTTGCTTTTACTCAGTTAAATAAATTGCCTCATTTTTTCTCTTTCCCAGAATTATACCTTTACCAGAAAAGCTGTTGGTAACTTGATTTTCATAGAGATTAGCTTCCTTCAATGAAATGTGTTGTATTTGATCATTCATTCTGCATTTTATTCCTGTCTGTTTTATGGTGTCATTTCTAAGGACATCAATAAGTGTGCTGACTCTAATTCGCAGTCCACAAAATATAATGACATTTCCTTGTCTCCTGAATATCAACTGAATAATATTCAGTTGAATTGGATTCATCTGTACAGATCTGAAGCTGCATCCAATTTAACTTCAGGTTTCAAAAAAATCTGTTCTAAAAAGTGTCTATAAATAGCTTGATTCTGAAAGGATCTCATTGCCGTGTCACAGTGTGCAGTGGCAGAACTGTTGATTCTAATTTACATTTTTTGAGATGATATGCATTACCTTCAAAATATTGCAAAGATAAAATGAATACAACATAACTGACACTCCTTCAGTAGTGGTTCCTTCTTAAATAAAATACATGTGTTGCTGAAAATTGATTGTCTTAGCACCCTAGCAAGTTGCAGCACTGTTTGGCCGATCAAGCCTCTACCAGATTATTTTTGTCATACTGACCCCCAATATTTGACTATTTTGCACTGTGTGAGAGGGCAATGGAAATAGATTCTTTCCACTGATGACCTTTCCCTCAAGAGCCTTCTTTCTACTGATCTCCTGCTGATCCTCTCCTAACTTTGACCTCAGCAATACCCATACTTCCATCCTCACCCTGCATCTTTCTGGCTGCATAGATCTTCTTTTCCCACTCCCCATTCTTGAGTGTCTGCCCTATCTGTGCCATAGTGGGAGCAGGTGCAGGGCCTACTGACAGTTTGTGCATGAGTATACCTACAAGCCTTTACCGAAGCCTTACATTTAAGAAAGGCCCTCCACCAACCTGCCCATTGCCCACCATTGGCAATCTTCCCTTCCCCAACAACCACCACCACCCCCCACAAAAAAACATTAAAGACCTGCTATGAGATCCTGGATAACCAGAACTACTTTCCATACCTTGGGAGCCACTTGAATGAAGACAGATGACGACAATGAAATTCACTACTGCCTTCAGTGCGTCAACTGACTTTGGCTGAGGAAAAGTGTGTTTGAAGATCAAACTCAAAGCTCATGATCTAACAGTTATCAGTGATCCTGCCTTCCTGTATGCTTCAGAGACATGAACTACCTTGTAGCAGACATCAAAAAACACTGGAGAGATCTCTACAAACTTCTCCAAATTATCTGTCCAGATAAACAAACCAATGCCTATGTCCTCTTCCAACCCACCATCCCCAGTATCGACCCTCTGATGCTCTCAGCTGGCTCTGATGAGCAGCCACATTATCATATGTCTAACAGCAGGATCCTAAAGCAGGCAGTCAATTTGAAGTTCTGTCACAGCATGAGGTTACCAGGTGCACAGAGGAAATGCTTCAGGAATGTTCTTAAAACCTCCTTGAAGAAGTGTAACATTCTCATTGGATTGTTAGAATTTCTACCTGTGACCAATCAAAATGGTGAAGAAACATCTGGGTTAGCACTGTGACTTCAAATATCTTCATTGGAAGCCAATTGAGGACAGTGGGCAGAGCATATCTCCTCCCAAATTACTCACTGTCCCCACCCTGTCAGGCACATTCTACCCAACCTGTGGCAGAGTCTGAATCCCACATTGGTCCCAGCAACTACCTCAGAACCTGCTAAATCAGAGTGGATGAAGCTAAGAAAGGTGAGAGAGAATCACTGCAGGCCCTAATGTTTAATTCTAATGCTCACTGTGTTACAGATGTTATCCATATCAGAATATCGGTCCCTTGAGACCTTTAATAAAAGTAGCATGGGTGCACCTGTCATGAATTTTTATGCTGCACAATTTCTAGTCCTATGATTCTTTTGGAAAATATGATCATTATCAATATACTCCTCTTTGCATTTGTATAATGCACTCTATGGTTGTGATTTATCCCTGTCATGTTGCTCCTACTTCTTTCTGCCTCAGCCAGAATAATCTCGGACACGTCCTCTAACTTACCCCTCAACCAGGGCCCCATCAAGGAGCATCAGGCCATTGTCTCCTGCACCATTGCCAACCTTATCACCTCTTATTCTGGTTTCTGCCCTCTTCCTTTCCAGTCTTGATGAAGGGTCTCATCCCGAAGCATCAGTTGTTTATTTCCCTCAATAGATGCTGCCTGACCTGCTGAGCTCCTCCAACATTTTGTGTGTATTGCTCCAGATTCCAGCATCTGCAGAATCTCTTGTCTCTCAAATTGATTACATATTTTATTAAGATATTAATGTGCTGGCAAGTATCATTGTCCTGGGACTTGCTCTGTCTTGAAATATAAATGTGTAATTAGGGATAAGTTTTGCTTTGGAGATCTGATAGACCAAGAATTAGCCAGATGGCTGCAGGTATATCCAGAAAATGCAGTTAAAAAGCACACTTTAAGTAATGAATATACCAATAATGTTCTAATGCTTCAATTTTTTGTCTTTTTTTTAAATGAATGTGAGCCTAATCACTTGGAATATGTGAAATTTCTGTTTGGCGAATTCCACAAAGATTCTGTGTCTCTTGAGACTCATTAATGTACTTGGATGGTAGTTCTTGAAAAGGGCCATTTGTCTGTAAGGAAATATGAAAGATCAATTCCACAGATGTGTACCTCAGGATTATTCAGTGTGCTTCAAAAACTTGCTCCAATCCCTGACTCAATGTAAAAATTGCATGCAAAATTTAAAGGATCATATTCTCAATACTCCTCCATAAAAAGAGATTTCTATTTGTTGAAACTTCTATTGATTGGGCTTGTTAGCTGAAGGAACTTGCTGACTTGCATTTAGTTCCTTGTTTCTGTTGGAATGTAGCATGAAGCTTTATGGATCTTTGTTGCTGACTTTGTTGTGTCCAGTGTGAAGTAGAGATCTAGCTAGCTATAAATTGGTGTGCAGTGTAGAAGATACTTTATGGTCAAGTCTTCATTTGGTTTAGTGCTTTTAATGTTCATCATTTTTCTTGCAGGCACCAAAATAATTGAAATCAATAATTTTTATGAGTGGTTTAGTACAATAGTATTCAAGTCATTTACTGGAAACTCATTCATTGGGCATAATCCTTCCAAGTAGTTGTTGATTAAAATTCTTTTAAGCTATCATACCTTGTCTTTTGGAGCCTCTGAAATAAAAGACAAGATGGAAGCCAAAAAAGAATCTACTTTAAAAATTGTTGCACCCCCAAATTACATTTAACTTGATCCTCTCCCCTGGCTTGCTCCCCAAAGCTTGTAACAAGACTCTTTCTTACCCTTTATGTCTTTTATGACTAGTGGGGAAAAAAGTGAGAGAGAAGCTAAATCTGAAATCTAAATTGGTGGGAGTTAATGCTGGGTTTGGAGTTCATGAGGTCAGGACATAACAGTGTTAATGAAAATGCATTGATCTGATTACTCTGATGGAACCTGCATTGAATTAGTTACTTCTTGCATTCCCTTGTAGATTCTGTGCTGGAGTTAGGGAACTGCTGGATTAAAGCATTAGAAAGTTTTTCTGCACTGATCCCATAGCAAAGTTGAACAACACAGTTGCCTTTTCAGAATGGATTTCAATTTGGAGATAGACATTTTCCTGAAGGTCCTTTACAAATCGTGACCTCACGTCTTTGGATTAGATAGCTGTGCTTCCACTTAACACAGCGAACTGGTTAACATTGCAGGCTATTACAGAATAATTCAAGTGACTAGCTGCATCTCTGCAAATCGATCTGCTCCGGAGGAACATCGATAGGTTTCAAATGATGGGGGTTTGTGAAGTGCTTGATTGAGCATTATCCTTAGGCCTTATTCAATCGCTCAAACAGATTTTATTTTCTCATTATTGTCTAGACTCTGTAGGAATAAGTCTTAGTGTCAATTTTTTACAAGGAGAATTATTTTCATGGTTTTACTTACACTCGTCAGGGAATATTCTTTGAAAACAAATTATGATCACCTTTCATTCTGCTTTTTGGAATTTCTGTTGCTTGTGAATCATGTGACTGTATTTTAAAATATTTTTTGAACTCTGTCTTTAAATTTTATATATGTTTCCAGGTATGTTTCTGCATATCAAATATTAATAGCCACAAGTTCAAGGCTTGCTTTTTACCACATTGAACGAGCCGCAGCTCTTCTACCAATTCAAGTCGTCCAATGATTTTTTTTTCATTGTTGTAAATCTTTAAAATGTTTTAGTGTTTCACTTTGGTATTGATAACATCTATATATAGAAATAGCATGTTGATTGTGCTCATTACAGGCAGCATTCTTTCTGAAATTGTAGAAGTGGATAGTTAGAGATTAATGAACATTTTGTTCTGAAAATTCTGTTTTCTTTGATACAGAATTTACGCTGTGATATTGATTATAAGGAGTACAGAAGCATTCTAAATAGGCTAGATTTAGTTTTAGAAATGAAGGCTGAATTTAGTTACAGTAGTGCTATTAGTAGCAATGCATCTGACAAGATGTTTGACAATGTAACCTTGAAGTATAACAGGGCTGTTTGCCAGAGGTCTTAATAAATACAGAGATACTTTGCAACATCAGGCGTGAGCCAAGTAAGCAAAGGCTCAACTCAATTTCAAGCTTTCCCAAACTTTCCCATCCTCCTGCTTGTGATTCCTATTTCTCCTGAATTGCTCTCTTATATTCTGACTTATGACCTGTCTCCAGGATTCAGGATGTCTGTTGACTTTCCTTCCTCCCATTGATTTCAGGGTGTTCCTTTAAACTTCTGGAGTGTTGTTCTGATAAAATTCAACTTCACAACCCTCCGAGCTGCTGCTTAAATTCTAACTTTTCAATGGAACTTTTGGGCTCTTATCCTAACATCCCCCTTTTTGGTCCGATTACACTCATGTGGAGCATTTTGGGAAATTTTACATTAAAGGTTGAAACATGGTAGCTCCATGCTGCCTGGCATGGCTCCAACTCCCCACTTATATTTAGTATTCACATTTGCTACTTTCCTGGTTTATTCATTGGGTTCTCACAGATCTAACTCTTAGGAAAACCTAGTGTTTAGAGTGAATGGACTGAAAACAGCATTTTCATAACGCCTGGGTCCAAGAAATTTAAGCATGTATGAAGCATTGCAAATGTAATTTGTTTGTTTGCTGAGTGTCTATCCTGAGGTGATACTCATCTTTAATACATAAACTGGACAATTTTGTACAGTTAAAATCATTTTCTGAAATCATTTTAGGCATACAAGGATGATTATTATGGTAAAATATAATTTTTGCAATCTGTACACCATTAAGCACAGAGGCGATTAATGCCAGTTTAATTATTCAGCACCATGGGTCAATTGAATGTATTGTTATTCATTAAGTGTGATGTCTAGACAATGTAAATGTATTGCAAAGTTCTTTAATATGCCATTAACTGCTTTGCTTTAACTGTATAACATGCTAATCATTATTTTCGGTACCATTTTTTATATATCACTAAGAAGTAATTTCAGGGTCATTATCATGTTGGTGTGTGGGGAGCACTGCTGTAATAAGTTCGCTGCTGGTTTTACCTGTTTGATTCTCACAGACCTGACATGTTTAGGGTGAATCCAGTAAATTGGCTCAAAATCAGAAAATGCAGGAAACAGTCAGCAAATCAGACAGCATCTGTGGAAAGAGGAGCTAATGTTTCAGGTACAAGATCCTTCTTCAGACCTTTTTCTGTTTGTCTTTTCACAGATGCTGTCTGACCTGCTGAGTGCTTCCAGCATTTTCAGTTTGTCTAAGATTTCGAACAGCTGCAGTTTCCTGATTTCCAATTAATTTGCTGTGACATTACAACAGTGATTACTTCACATTCGTTGTAAAAAGCTTGTGGGATGTTTTGAAGTTCTGAAAAGTGCAGTGTATTTTTCTTTGCAGTCTGTATCCCATGCACATACCTGTAGCATTGTGTGCGTTTATTTCAGAGTTCTGACATTGGTGTCTGGCTCTCTACATGTTTGCCATCTTATCATGCAGCGTGTCAGAGGAGAAGCTGGATGGCTTTTATTTTGCCATGAAGCACGTGAAGTGCAATATGGTATAATGCTAAAATAAGTGATGCATTGCATTTGCAAAGAACAGTTTTGTGTAAGGCTCATTGAACAACACACTCTGAAAAAATGAGCTGAATCCTGAAGTGTGCTTAAGTAGGGTTCAAAAAGAGTTTCAGACCCTGAAATTTAAAAGAAGGAAAAGATAGTGCAAGGAACTCCATAGATCAAATGATCTGGGAAGGACTTGGTTATCATAGGAGCTAAATAAAACTTTTCTTGCTTGCATGGCTCTTTAATTAAGAGTCATTGCTGTAATTTATATTTATGATGATATTAAATACAAGATGTACAACTTGCAAGAACGTATCCTAACAGAACCTTATTGCCCCTGATGTAATGCAGTTTTGATATTCCTTCCAAGCACAGTGTTTTAGAGATGCTCATAATATTTTGTTCTCAACCTTTTCTGCCTTAAGACAACATGAGGAATCCTAACTCAGTTAGCAATTTGTAATTTTGCTCGTTTCAAATGGTATATATTTATTGGTCACTCCAAGAGACTTTCCAGCAATTCGTTACTTTGCTGTTAATGTGTTCTGTATCCAGGTGGAGACATATATTTGACTTGGCTACAGGATCTCAGACAGAAGCTATTACAGCTGAAATAAGTAACTGTCAGTAAATAGCACCTTTCACAATCTTGGCTCATTCAAAAAAAATATTCACAACCAATGTAGAACTTTTGGAATGTGGTTAATTTGCGAGTAGGGAATGCAATGTAGTTATTGTAACATAGAACCAAGAACATTAATGTTATTTCAGTGAGAGAACCAAGTATGGAAATTCTGCAAGTTGAAACAGGGAAGCTTTTTTATTCTGTTTCAATTTAATAATATCAATGTAATGCTATTTCCAATTTGGAAATTTATTTACCAAATTAGTGCACTTTTGAGAGTAATTTCAGACTTCCATTCTAACTAAATCAGCCAGCCAATCCCACTTTGGGACTGTAATGTCCTCCCAGATTTTTAACTGATAAAATGAAAGGACCTGCTGAGATTTGTTTTCTTTGTTGGTGATCTCAGTTAAGTCGACGGAAAGTCAAATAAAAGGAGGAACACAAGCTGGCAGGTGATAGATGAATCCAGGTGAGAGAGTAACACACAAAAATTGCTGGAGGAACTTAAAAAAATGCTGGAGGAAGTGATGGAGGTGATAAGATTCATCTATCACCTGCCTGCTCATGTTCCTCCCCCACCCCCTTTTATTCTGGCTTCTGCCCTCTTTCTTTCCAGTGCTGATGAAGGGTCTTGGCCTGAAACATTGACTGTTCATTTCCCCCCATAGGTGCTGCCTGACCTGCTGAGTTCCTCTAGCACTTTTTGTGTGTTGCTCAATATGGAGTCCTGTAGGCTGCAATATGCCCACGTGAAAGGTGAGAAGTTCCTCAAACTTGCATTCGGTGTCATTGTAACAGTGCAGGAGGTTGTTCTCAGAGAGAGAGATCAGAGTGGGAGTAGATGCTGAACAAAAGTGGCAGGCAACTGGAAGCTCTTGGTTACACCTGCAGACTGACCACAGGTGCTTTGCAGAGTGATCACCCAATCTGTGCTTGGTTTTCCAAGTGCAGAGGAGTCCACACTGTGAACATTGAATGCAGTACACTAGATTGGAAGGAGTGCATACAAATCTTTGCTTCACCTGGAAAGACTGCTTGGGTCCCTGAATGGTAGGAAGTCAAGAGGTGAAAGCTCAGGTGTTGCACCTCCTGCAGTTGCATGGAAAAATGCCCTAAGGCGAGTAGTGGTAGGTGAGGATGAAAGAGTGGACCATGGAGTTGTGAAGCAACAGATTCTGTGGTTCTGCTAAAATCAGTAAACTCTGACGTCAAAGCTGCATTTTTTAAAAGAAGTTGACCTACTCTGTACAGTGATAGTTGTCTTATTCTTTGGATAGATGATTTTCTTCTTCTCCAGTTCTGAGTGTTCAGATATGGATGATGAGTCCATTGCACAACCTGCAGATGCTTGATGGGGTGTCTGGGTAATTGGGAGTTGGAACGTTGCTGCCGTTTACATTGCACTTCTGTGTGCTCCCAGTGAATGAAATCAAGGTTCTCAATGCCATCCTGAATGCTCCTTGTCCATTCTGAATGGTCATGAGTCAGTGATTTCCATGTGTCAGTGAAATTGTTACACTTTTAGAACACTCTTGAATCTTTTCCTCCATTCGACAAGTTCAACTTGCCTTGACATAGCTAGGCATAAGAGTGGTTTTGGAATCTGTTGTCAGGTATGTGAATAATGTGGCCCGTACAATGGAGTGTAAATGTGATATCAAAGCTGGGGATGTTGGTTTGATAGAGGATGTTGATAGTGATTCACTTAACCAGTAGGCCACAGGCATGGCCTGCCCAAGGTTTGATATGTTTATCTATCCTTAGACAGTTG
>JARFYF010000112.1:41344345-41356802 GCA_030265395.1 Rhina ancylostomus | reverse complement strand
TGACAAGTTGGCCATCCATTTCCGGCCTGTCCCTTCCCCCCCCCCCCCCATGTAAGAACAGCTGAAAACTGAACTAACATTGAAGCACATGGATTGTAAATCTGGAAGTTTGCCACTCCATGGCTTAGCACAAGATGTTCCCAGAGAAAATGAGATGCCTGAGCATCCAGGAACAAAATCAGTTTCAATATACACTCGTTACATAGCATCCCTTTTGGATAAATACCAGCCAAGGCTGACCATAATAAACTCTGTAAGCTCTACATATCCCCATAGCTGAAAGAAGCTCCTTCAATTTTAATCACCTTTACTTCCTCATACTTTTGAACCTTTTGAATGTGAAGGAACCCACTCTAGCTGAGGACTGTCTTTGACTCTCCTCTCCTCTCCCCACTTCCTCCCTCCCCGTACATGTTCGAGATGTACCTGGCCAGTGGATTTCTGAATTTATTTCCAGTCATAGTCTTTCCCACATGAATTGTTGGCTCACTAGCCTTGACCAAGAAGTTGTCCCAGTCAGTGGCATTTCTCAGAGGCTGTGATATTTGAACAGTGGATATGGGATCCAACAGGATGCACACCATCTGGTATTCCAAGAATGCAGATGGTGATTAACAAGGCCAAAGTTACATTTTGTTTATTTGATTCCATTTCCCTGGCAAAAATGTCAAGAAGGCAGGAGTACACCTGTAAATTGTTACTGCTTGGATCTGTTGTGAAAGTCATTAGGTTGGTGGCAGCAGAGACAACTGGCTACTCAGCTATATGTATGACTTGATTCTTAATTGCACTTACTTGCAATCATACATTGACTCAATCATAGCTAAAACACCAACCGTTTCCATTTTTATAGCATCTTTAACAGGAGTGTTAGCTAAAATATTTGACAACAAACTGCCAAATCTTAAAGAAAAAGACCTTTGGGCCTAAGTATACATGATATAGTGGAATAATGAAAAATAGAATGTGTGAGAGGCCAAACTGGCAAGGCCATGTTGTGATTTGAAAACATGGAGGAGAATTATAGAACATAATCCTTAAACATTTAGAATGATGAAGTGTTTGTCACCTTAATACTTGAATCCTCTAAATCTTTGCAGATCTCCCATCCGGCACCTATTACAGATGCCTTCTGGTACATAATTCCTCTGCACATCTTGGCTTGTATTGGCCAACTTATCATTATTTCTGTTTTTCTTGATCTGCATTGACTCCTTGTCCCCTAATACATTAATTTCAAAATAATTGTCCTTATTATACAAGATTTTTAAAAATTACTTGATTATTATCACATTGATATTTGATGGGTTTTGCTTTGCATAAAATGGCTACTTCATATCCCACATTTAATTTTCTGTATAATTATTGTTGTACTTCATTGACAGTATAACACTCTCGGATGGCCTAAAAGGCGCTATCGAAATTCAAGTCTTTTTTTTTGGATCCATAAAATCTCACTCTGACTTTGCCCCATTCAATCCCCTGTATCCCAATCTGCCATTGCAAACATTTTATTCTTCTAACTGTGGACTTTTAAATAACATGCGGCCACTTTTTGTCCAACCGCCAGTGGCAGAAACTTTAGTCTTTTCAATATTAAATTTTGAGAATCCCTCCCAAAAGCTCTCTACCCCCACTTTCAAAAAATTGCTCAAGACTCTTACCAGTTTTGCAGCCATTGCTTCTGCATGTCAAGGCTTGTCATCTGTTCTCCTCAAGCTTATTTATGAAACATCTGGAATCACTTATTAGCATCTGTGGTGTTGTAAAGGGAGGTGCAAGCCTTGTAATACTGGAATTGTCCAGGTGATATAAATTTCAAAGTTACTTTGTGTCTTCAGAAGTACCATTAAAGATTGGCAAGGTGCAACTCTGCCCATTAAAGACCGGTAAAATATATTAGTTGAGTATTATCCCCCCAGCAGCATTCAGCCTAAAATTAATGGCACTCCACCAGGCTCCTTGTGAAAAGAAAAATTGTGTTGTTGAGGAAGAAAATCACCTGAGGGGAAGGTTGCTTTAATTTGAGACTCCTTTCACTGTTCCTCTTCTACAATGTTGCCAAATCATCTCAAAATAATGGATGAAAGATTCCAGACTTGCCCACACTTGGCATTCTGAAGCTCCCCCTAATAGGAGGCAAAGGCATAATTTTGAAGGTAAGAACATTTGATGTTTTTTATTAGCTGGTATTGGGAAACCTTGCCAGTTGTTTTCATGTTACTTGGGTTTCAGTGGGAATTAAAAAGAAGTTAGCCTGGAAATTCTATTATATAGCACAGTGTTTAAGTGTGCCACATTATAGTATTTTAGAAGAAAGGTGATCGAGTATTTACTGCACAGCTCCCCTTGCACTTGATGTTCTGGGCCTGGTTACATGCAGAAATGTCCAGTGACATAAAATGTTGTTTAATGCCATATCTGCAAATTCTGTTGTTCATCTATGGCCTACAAGTGACATGACCCACTTCTGCAGTGGCTGGTCTTTGCTATGAATATGAGGTCTGCTTCAGGTAGGCTGAAAGTGAAATTGCCCAGCTGGATTTGAAGCCACTGAAATGAGTGCATAGCTCCATCTATAAGCAACAGAACTTTCCAGCAGGACATCACGTATTCCCCATCCCTCTACATAATAATTTTTGGGCCTTTGGTTTATGCAGCACATTCACATCAATGAGACATTTAATCAATTACTTTTGCTTTTCAGTCAACATTATATGAGCAAAGTTGCAACCGGTATACCATAAATTTCAAATAATAGGTTGGTTAGAGAAAGAAAGTCAGCCAGCAAGAAGGACTATTACTCTCTTTTGTGGCACCTATGCTCCATTGTTCTTAATATTCTCTTCTGTCCTGTCTATGAGGTCATTGTTGAGTTGGCAGTTCCCAGTTGAGTTGCTGGTGATTATCCTACCCTTTGCGGTTCCTGTGATCCTTTGCTCGTTGACTAAGTATGCCTTAATACAAATAATTTATGATTGTTTGTGATTCATTTCCAGAGGTGCATTTGATTGTCAGAGAATGGCAATTACATGCTACCCACTTTCATTCTGGGCTCCATTCCTTCCCTTACTCCAGTGGGGCACACTCTGGAATAAACCATCCATGAATGATCTGTTAGTGTAGTTGACAGGTTGCTAATGTAAAGTGTGTTTTACATGCATTTTTGTGGTAATTTGTACCAGAAAACATTTGTCTACCAGAAAATGTTTGCTTAATGTTCATGTACTGCTGTCAATTATGTTTCAGTGAACATATAGTATTTTTGATTGTATTTTATTTTAATTGAATGGAATTTCAAGATTCAACCTCCAGACTGTAGTGTTCACGTGTGGATTAGCCATGATCATTCAAATAATGCAGCAAACAAATGGGACTGAATGGCCCATCTCTGTTCCTGATCTGCCTTCTGTTTATAGGTTACGTATTGAAAGTACAGTAAATCAAAGTTCAGAATTATAGTTTACTAATGTATAGTAATGTTCCACAGATATCTGTTGAGTAGGCCATTCTTAGTATATAGAAAAGAATATGTACTTTGGAAAGAAATGATTGTAATGTAAAATTGGTCAATGAATCTAAAATGGCAAAGTGCAATGAGAATTGCTTTGGGATAACAGGTTGGATATCTAAAAAGGATCCCCTTCACTGCTTGTTATATTCAGTATTAGGTTTCTTATGGAAAAGTTTGGATGAGGTTGTTAGCAAGGATGAAGGGTTGCACTAATGAAGAGATGGATAGGGAATAGGGGTTTTTGTTCTGCTGAAACTGATAAGGTTAAGGGTTAATCTGACAGAAGTCTTTATGATTTTGTTGGGTTGTCATTTTCAATGAGATGGCAACAAGAATGCATAGATTGAAGATAATCACAAAAAGACTTCCAAGTGGAGGTTTCAGGAATGTTTTTTCATAGCAGATGGTTTGATTGTAGCATTTCACTGCCAAAAACATTGAAGCAGAATCTGTGTTTTTTTAATGGCTTATAAAAAGAATATTAAAAATTATGTGGATCAAGTAGTATTGTAGAATTAGATTAGGTGATTACATGGAAGAAAATACCAGCATATATATGTACCATGATAAAAAAGTAAATATTGAAGAGAAAATTGCAGGAATTTTACAGCTTATGATTTGCTTTTACTCAGCAGCACATTACTACATAATTCTTTGACTTCCTGCAGTGTTAATAAGCCTATCTTGTTTAACTTTTTGATCACTTCTTGATTGGTTAACCACTAAACCTGAAAAGTTCTATGTTATGTGAATATTTATCTAACATTCTAATGTAGCCAAATTGTCTTTCTTGCATTTTGGAATGATCTGATATCTAATCATTATTTAATTTGCTCCATTAGTGGCTTCGAAGTTTGCCTTTCATTGCCATCTTAGAGGCTTTGACCAAAATCCACATTATGTTTCTTCTTAACCCCTCAATAGCTACAGATCAAGCTCATAAATTGAAGGTAATCAGGCAATTCATCCATTACCAAGATTGACATCTTGAAGTGAGAAGGTTCTGAGATCAGAAGGGTTAACTTTTGATGACTTTAACCCCTTTACTTAGAAGATTATGGAGTGATTGAATCTAGTTTTAATGTTGTCTAAAATGATTTAAAGAGTTGGTTGGGTCGACATGGTGAAACTATTTCTGATTGTTTATTAATTGGGAGACCAGAACAAAAAGGCATATCAAAATCAGAGGTAGGTCATTTACCTACCTCTAATATGCTTCTGGATGTCACCATGACAGACTTCAAGATTTCCATTTATGGAAGCTTGTCTAAGATGGTTAGATGGAGTTATGTCACAGATCAGTCTTGATCTAACTGAATTGCTGATCCCTCAAGCATTTTAATGGTCTACATCATTTCCTTTTTTTGGTGTGGGTAAAAAGTCTACTAAGAGTAGTGTGGCACCTGAAGAACCAAACCCTTCTGAGCTGCTGTTGATACAGCTGAGCTCACTCTGCCTCCCTGCACAGAATGTGGCTGCACACCTTTCTGCTCTTCTTACAGATCCTCAAATCAATGTCATATTTCTTGTGACTCAAAGCTATTGTCTTGAAATCTACTGGGTATTTAAAATGCAACTTAATATCTTTTCCAAGGAAGCAGATTTGTTGTTCAAACTGTGCCAACAGAAAATGTTATTATCCATTCTATTGGATGTGGCAAAGGAAAGTCCTGTGGTTTCTGGACAGTTGCCACAGCTAAGGCTTGTTAACTCAGCCCATCAAAGGCTCTGAAGCTGCAGCCTTCCAGATATTGTATAGATTACACTGCACTTTTTATTTAGCCTCTGAGATTTCAGGAGGCAAAATGGTTTAATTAAGTACTGTGCACCAGGATCTCTTGCAGTCTAAACCCAAAAATTCATAATGGACTTGAATAGATATGTTAAAAGTTGACCCTGTTCCTTGAAGGCAAAAATCTAATTATTGTGGAGCTGCAGGGATATGGGCAATTTTGATTACAGTTAATAACAGAGTTAGATCCAGCCATGTAAGTCCAGTACTTTTTTGACATTCTAATTACACATAATAGAAGTAAGTGAAGTGATCCAAATTGGATAACCTGTCATTATAAATTAAAAAGGAAGTGCAGCATCAATGTGCTGTCATTAGCTCTTTTAACAAATGTAGTATTGTATACAATTTGCAAATCGAACCGCATTTATCTCCGGCAGAACATTATTGTTGTTCTTTGGTTGCATCTTGGTGCCTTATCTGTAATGAAGTGTGGGCAGTGATACAGGAGTTCTAACTTCAAAAGTTTTTTTTGAGTGTATACTTTTACATATTAAAATTCTGGTTAGATCATTTGATTTTATCGATTTTTATTATTGTGTTTCATTATTATTGTTGCACAGAATCTCTTTTTAGAATCAGAATTATTAAGGAAATGTTCATTATGGTCTCTACGCATACCAAGTGAAGAATCCAGGATCAAACCTGAAGAGTATTTGCATTCCAGATAGCTATTCCAGTATTGATGCCAAATACATGCCCACAGGAAACTGGAATTCCTGTGCTGCTGATTAGTGCTTTGCTGATCAGCTGGAAATATTGTCTAGGGTCCATCTGGAATAACTGTCCTGATTATTTGGAATCACTGTTCTGCTGATCAATTACTGTCCACAGCACCAGGTACCACAAGGGCAAAAGTTCAGCAAGTTCTTACTAGTTCTTGCATAACTTTCAGCAAGTGATTTATTTCTTTATCATTTTATCAGGATGTGATTGTTGCTGGCAAGGTCAACATTTATTGCCCATCCCTAATTACCCTCAGAATGCTGGGGGTGAGCTGCCTTCTGAAACTGCTGCAGTCCTTCTGGTGAAGTTACTCCCACACAGCTACTGGGGAGGGAGTTCCAGGATTTAGACCCGGAAATGATGATTAACTGATGACATATCTCCAGGTCGGGAAGGTGTTCAAGTTTGAGGGAAACCTGCAGGTACTGGTGTTCTTGTGCATCTTTTTCCCTTGTCTTTCTTGATGGTGGAGTTGCTGTCAGAGTAGCCTGGACTAGTACCTGCAGTAAATTTTGTAGCTGGTCTACAGCGCACTGTAGAATGGTGTGGAAGGAGTGAATGCTTTGAATGGTGGATAGTCCTACATGTTGTTAGAACTTCCTGAATGTTGTGGAACTGTACTCATCCAGGTAGGTGGAGGGTATTGTTGCTCTGATTTGTGACATGGAGATCATGAAAAGGCTTTGCAATGGCAGGAGTTGAGGCACTCTGACCTGTTCTTGTATGTGATAGCAAGTTATGTTTCTATTCAGTGGCAAATCCCTACCCATGAAATTGATGGTGGGAGACTTGGCAAGGTAATACCATTGAAAGTCAAGAGGAGATGGATAGTCTCTCTTTTGTTGGAGCTGTTCATTGCCTGGCCCCTTTGTGGCGTGAATGTTACTTGCCACTTATCAGCCCATGCCTTGTTACAGTGCTGGAATTGTGAGATGTAAAAATTGCAGTTGCTCTATACATCCAAAATAAAAAGTGTGTGTCAGATATACTCAGTGTCAGAGAACATTGAGAGAGAGAGAGAGAGAGAGAGAGAGAGAACAGAGTCAACCATGCAGGTTGATGACCTTTCATCAGAACTGGCCAGGCTAGGTATCTGAAATTCTTGACTATGATATCATGAAGGCTGTAACATGCTTCATTGAAGATTCTGTTTCTTAAGCTTGTGTTGGGCTTCATTGGAACAGTGTAAGAGGCCAAAGACAGATGTCAGCATGGGATTGAGGATGAAAGTGACAGCTGACTGGAAACTCAGAGGAGCCCTTGTAGACTGAATGGAATTGTTCTGCAAAGTGATTTATGTTTGATTTCTCCAGTGCAGAGGAGACCACATTACAAGTGCAGAATGTAGTACACTAAATTGAAAGAAATATGTGAAGCACTGCTTCACCTGGTATGAGTATTTTGGTCCTTGGATGGAGGAAGAGAGAGAGAGGTAAAAGGTAGATGTTGCACCTCACCTGCAGTTGCAAGGGCATGGTGTTGGGAGAAGGGTAGAGGTGGAAGAATGAATCAGGAATCACTTGAATCTGCCGAATGCATGCCGTTATTAGTGTCCAACATGTGTGCATTCCTGTGTTACAGATTCACCAGGTTTGAGCCTCATTTTTTAAGTGCTGCTCCCAGCATGACCCTTATCATTGAACCATACAGCTCGATCCTCTAGCCCATGAGTTACAGGTCATAGTGGTGTACATCATCTGCTGCTTGATGGTTCACAGCACCTCATGGATGCCCACTTTGAACAACCAGATTTCTCCTGAATCTACCTCATTTATCATGAGCACAGTGGTATCTTCAGTGTGAGGATGGGACTTTAATCCCATCCATGCAAGACAAATTTTTAACTGTACCTCAGTACATGTGACAATAGTAAACCAATTCCAATTAATCACGCAGACTACGTGGTGGTCACTTTCATGCTAGCTGTGTCACTTAAAACCAGCAGTAGATCAATGAGAATGAGTTCTAGTAGGTTTATCCTTTGTGTTGCTTTCTCTGCCTGCCACTAAACCAATCTGGAAGTTATGTCCTTCACTTAGCCAGCTTGCTTAGTGACAATGCTATCAAACAACTCTTGATGATGGATATTCAAGCCCCCCACTCAGAGTCCATTTTTTCGTCATGTTACTTAAAGAAAGTAGGTACTCATAAGAAGCTGGTTTACATTCCCACATTTGCCCTAATGCCATGGAAGTTTGTGGGGTTTGGAGTCAATGACGAGGACTGTTGGTATTAATCCTTCCTGCCTGTTTCCCACTGTACTGTTCCATCTGTTGATTCTGTCCTGCTGGGAAGCAGGAAGAACACAGGGATTGTGACAGACAAGTCTGGGGTGTTGTCTGTAAGATGTGATTCTGTGAGGACACCTATGTCAAGCTGTTGCTTGAACAGTGTGTGGAAAGCTCTTCCAATCTAGACAAAAATTCCCTGACGTGAGGAGGAACTTGCAAGCTCATCTGGACTGTGAAAGACTTTGTTGAGTCCGAATTTGATGTTGAATGGTCCATCTGGTTTCATACTTGGTCAGCTTCAATGTGTCGCAACTGAATGGTTTGTTGGAAGGCATTCAATAGTCAGCCACTAGTCTGGTGTCATCCAAGGCCAAACAAGATAAGGATGACATATTTCCTCCCCTGAAGGGCATTAGTGAACTAGATGGGTTTTAACAATGGTCTGGTAGTTTCACAATTATCATTACTAACATGAGTTTATTTTAAATTCCAGTTTGTTAATTGAATTTAAGTTCCACAACAGCCACAATTATACTTGCACTGACATATCTGGACTGTTAGTTATGAGTCTGGTACCATCCACTGGGCCCCAACCATGCATATTTTTGACGATAATTTTGACTCAGGGTTCAAAGCCCTGACTACAAAGAAAGGAGGTAAAATCAAAGGGTTTGCAATGAAGATATCTAATTACTCTATTAATTAATAAAGATGTCCAAGAAACAACTCAGCTTTTTAAATTCTGCTAGTTATGTTTCTTCAAACCACTCCCAGCAAACATCTCAGTAAATCAATTATAGTATTCTTGTGGTTTGTGCTATTGCTGTGAGAGTTTGGGCAGATGGTGGAGGAGAATTGGGAATAAAATTAAATGTAACCAACAAACTAACACTGCAATTGAGCTGTAAAAAATAATCAAAGTACTCCTTGTGTTGAATATTGATACAAATCCTATTGTAATTTGTTAGCAATGGCAAAGCCTCAACTGTAGGAAAACCAAATGAAGATTTCCTCTTAGGTAGAACTGAATTGTACTGTCAGTAGGTTAACATTAAAGTACACTCCTTCCTTTTAGTTATGCAAGTAACACTGTTACATGCTAAACTCTTGCTGTTGAAATATTTCTTGGAATTAGGCCTTGTCTCAGAAGCCAGTATTCTTTACCTGTGGGAAAAGGGAATGAGGGCTTTGATCCTCCAAAGAGTACCATAGTCTGGCAATGTCACCAGTGTGGAACCAAGGGTATACTACATTAGTGGAACTGGCAGAGTAAATACATAAGAAAATAATATGGCCACAAGTTGTCGAATCTGCTCTCATAACGCTGAAATTACTTGATCAGAAATTGGATTGTGAAGCGCTATTTTGTTTCCAACACTACACAATCCAAAGTCAATCTTAGGCAGAGCAAATCACACTAGTGAACATTTCCAGGTGAAATCATACCAATTGTGAAATTAGACCGGGCACTTCTGCTTTATTGTACCTGACATTTTCACAATGCCAGACATACACCTAATAATGTTTGTCTATATGGAACACACGTTTCAGCCCCTTTTGACATAAGTTAGAACTCTTGGCTCCAGAAAACAGCCATCATGGAGTAATCAGCGTATACTTATATTCTTGATTTATTTGGGGTTAAAGTAGCACTGCTGACATTGGGCCGTTTCACAAGGCAGTCCAGAACTGGCTGCAGCCTCACAAAAGCCTCCTTAAGTCAACAGAGTGTACATATACCAGCAGGAAATGCTCGTTGGAGCATTTGCTACTGGGACATTCATTCAATAGGTAATACCATTGGCAGCACTTAATTACCAAGGCTTGGGATAAATAACTCATGGTGGGTTGAGGGCTACAGAGCAGAAATGTTCACCTGAAAAGCCACTATGAACAGGTAGTCTTTGAAGACTCCAGATTGTCTCTCTGATGAGCAATGTGTTAACAGTCTCAAGGTTTTCTAAAGCTGTAGTAACAGAGATCTGTGACATTCTGTGGGGACAATCTCTGGCTGCACTCTCATGACTGGGCGGTCTCTCTGAAGAAGTCAAGGTCATAACAATTCACAATTTCATCTTCTTCAGTTCATTCCGAGCAGCTGCTGCTGATTATTGCCACATTTCTCAGTTTACTGCTCACCACAGCATTAGAGAAGTCACCAGGCTCTGTGTTCATTGAGGAATGACTTCCTTTGCTATCATTTCAGTGAAAAGAGGTTAGAACCTTGGGTGGTGGATTTTACCAGCATTGCTTGCTTCTCTGGAAAGCAGGCAGCCATTGGCTGACATCACATTCCCATAACAGCTTCCTTGAATAATCTGGATCTGTTCATAATAGAAAGGGTTTCTACTTCCTGGTTGTCCAGGACATGGATTATTAGAAAAATGATGGTCAGTGTATCAATCTCTGTCAGCTTTCACAACTCCTTTATCCTTCAGAAGTCTGCATTGCTTGACGTTTTCATCTGCCAGCACAGCCTTGGGGGACAGATCTTGGGAGGCAAGTGCTTTCCTCTGTAGCTTTTGACTCCTGTCCACACTCCAGCTGAGTAACATTACGATTGCTGTGTAAGTATGAGATGGATGTGAAAAATTCTGCTGGTCTCCTGAAAATAAGATTGTGCTGCCTTCATCAGTGCACACCTAACAGGTGTAGAGACTTTATTGTAGTGTCCTGCATTCTATATAATCTGCCAAACAGACGATGGAAGGTGATGCCTGAGGAAAGGCAGCCAGGAGATATAAAGCCAGAGGGCCAGAAAGCACAAGGCTAGCAGGAGCAAGAAGTGGAGGATGACGAAGCTTTCAAGGGGAATGTTCATGCTCAACATCAGGATGTAAATTGGTTTATTATGGTCACATGTACTGAGGTACAATGAAAAACTTTGTTTTACATGCCATCCATACAGATCATTTCATTACGACAGTGCATTGAGGTAGTACAAAGGGAAAACAATAACAGAATGCAGAATAAAGTGTTACAGAGAAAGTGCAGTGCAGACCAGACAGATAATATGGTGAAAGGCCCTGATGAGGCAGATTGTGAGGTCGAGAGTCCATCTTATCGTTCTAGGGGACCATTCAATAGTCTTATAACAGCAGGATAGAAGCTGTCCTTGAGCTTAGTGGTACATGCTTTCAGGCTTTTGAATCTTCTGCCCGATGGGATATATGAGGGGGGGAGAAGAGAGAATGTTGTGGGTGGGGTCTTTGGTTATGTTGGCTGCTTTAATGAGACAGTGAGGTGTAGACATAGCAGGAATCACAGAAGCACCGAATTACCAATGGAACAGAAGAGGCTTTCTGGCCTCTCGAGTCTATGATGGGTCCCAATAGAGCAATCCCATCAGTCCCATTCCCCTGTCTGTTCCTGTAGAGCATTCCCTCCCACATGACATGATGACCTTGCCTTCGACCTCCATGGTCCAACCTCTGATTCCAGTCCCCTACCACAACTTTCTCTGATACATTCTGATGGGGGCAGAAAATCCAGGTTCTGGCACCATGAGCACCAAGGATTCCTTGAAAGTGGCGATCCAAGTGGACAGGATGGTGAAGAAGGCTGCCAGCATGTTTAGCTGTGGAAAGCACCTGGCCCAGATGGACTCCCTGGCCGTGTCCTTAGATCCTGTGCAGATCAGCTGGCAGGGGTACTTGTAGACATTTTTAACCTCTCCCTGCTTCAATCTGAGGTTCCCACCTGCTTTAAGAAGAACACTATCGTCTCGGCACCGAAGAAAAACAAGGTAACATGCCTCTATGACTACTGAGCAGTGGCTCTGACATCCACCATCATGAAGTGCTTTGAAAGGCTGGTCATGGCACGCATTAACTCCAGGCTCAATGACAGCTTCTATCCCACTGTTATAAGATTCTTGAACAGTCCCCTTGTATGAATAGATGGACTCTTGACCTCACAATCTACCTTGTCATGGCCTTGCACCTTACTGTCTGCCTGCACTGCCTCTGTAACTGTAACACTATTCTGCACTCTGTTATTGTTTTTCCCTTGTACTACATTGATGTACTGTTGTTGTGAAATGATCCGTATGGATGGCATGCAAACGAAGTTTTTCACTGTACCTTGGTACATGTGAGAATAATAAACCAATTACCAACTGTGACACTTTACTCTGTACTGTTATTGTTTTTACCTGTACTACCTCAATGGACTCTGTACTAACTCAATGTAACT
>JARFYF010000112.1:41291986-41304035 GCA_030265395.1 Rhina ancylostomus | reverse complement strand
TCCTACCTATGTCGTTGGTGCCAACATGAACCACGACTTCTGGCTGCTCTCCCTCCCGCTCAAGAATCCTGTGGACCTGATCAGTGACATCCTGGACCCTGGCACCTGGGAGGCAACATACCACCCGCGACTCATGTTCACTGCCACAGAATCTCCTATCTGTTTCCCTGACTATTAAGTTAACCAAGATGTTGCCTGGATTAAAGTGTGTTAGCTATAAGGAGAGTTGGACAAACTTGGATTGTTTTCTCTAGAGCGTTGGAGACTGAGGGGCAACCTGATAGAAGTTTATAAATTTATGATAGTCGTAGATAGGGTAGATGATCAGCTTTTTTCCCAGAGAGGATCTGTGAAATACCCTAGAGGATATAACTTTAAGATGGGAAGGAGAAAGTGTAAAGGAGACTTGCGAGGAAAGATTATTTTACACGAAGAGTAGTAGGTGCCAGGGAGGGAGGTGTAAGCAGATATGATGGCAACATTTAAGAGGCATTTAGACAAGACACATGAACAGGCAGGGAATGGAGGGACAGAGCACGTGCAAGGCAGACGTGCACTTTAATTTAGCATCATGGTCGGCACAGACATCATGGGCCGAAGGACCTGTTCTTGTGCTGTGCTGTTCTATGTTCTAATCCCATCTCGTGCCCTCCCTCTTTCTACTTGCCTTTCCCATTCTTCTCACTCTGGCTGCTCTTCCTCCATCCTCCTCTCTCTCTCCCAGCTACCCTCTTGCCCCATGCATATTCTTACCTTCCACAAATTTGCTCTGTTACTGAGGTATCTAATTTTGATTTTAAACTTGCCAAAGTGTTTGCCTAAGTCATCAATGTGGTGGGTATTGGAATACAATTTATCATTTTAATCTTGTGTGCACTGATGTAGAAATTTTGTTTGCTTTATTTTTCTGAACTGTAGTGCGACTTTGTGTAATTCTTTACTATAGGCCATGACAAAGAGTTGAACTAATCAGATGGAATCAGTGGTATCCAATTGAGAATAATAGCAGTGTTCTTCCTTTTCCAGAAATGGAATATCTTTGGGAACTGCATTTGAAGACATCAGATCTGGCCCTGGTGTAGCATACTTCCCAGCAATCAGCCTGTCCTTCAAAGAGTCGGTGGCTTTCAACTTTGGCAGCCGGCCTATCCGATATCCTTTTAGGGTGTCAGATTGATGAATAACTGTTGTCCATTACAGGTGTAGAACGAAGCATTCCCATCTTCAAGCCCTTTGTGTTATTGTTAGTTTCCAGCAGGTGTTTTTACTTCAAATGTGTGACACCTTTCCTGTGGCATAAAATGTTAAATAGCCATGAGCTCAGTGAAGGCTGAGGAAGCTGAGTGGAACTAGTTTTTTTTTGATAAATTTGATGTAAAATAAGCATTATCAAGGTATCAAAAATTTTACTTAAGTAGCGATTCTTCAGTTCTGAAGTTCCTGACCAGAAATGTTATTTGGTTTCTCTTTCACAGATGCTGCTTAACTGGCTAAGTTCTTCCAGCATTTCTGGTTTTGTTTCAGATTCCAGAATCAGCAGTTTGATTTGTTTTTCATACGTGATTCTGTTTACTTGACACAGAGTGCTGAGTAGATGTGATATTCTTACCTAAGCATGCACACTTTATAGTCTGAGTCTCAAGGTCACTAGATATCTCCATGAGCCCTGCTGGAGTATAGATAGCAGATTGCCTGTTGCTTACCATGTGTTTTTTTGTTCAATTAAGTTAGGCTAACCTTGCAAGGTTAACTCAACCACAGTGCAAAAAGTACAACTGTCTGTGATGCATTGACCTTTCCAGGTCTGGAAGACAATTTATGGTCAACCTTCTATGTTGTCATGTCTACCTAACTGGATTACCCAGTCCTTCACAGAAGATGGGTTTAGTACCCAATCATCTTAGATAAGTCTGAAACCTGAAGGGTTTTCCCATTCAGAGAACCGTGGAAGAGAACCATGCTCTTCCATGGTTCCCCTTTTCAAAAAGAATTAGAGGGAAGGCCCCAACCCAGAAGGAAAGGAAAAGCCAGACCATTGACATCAAAACCAAGATCAGAGAGAGATGTGGAAGTCAGCACATCTCCAATGTTCCTCTTTACTGTGATTCATGTTAATTGAGTTTATTGTCATATACACAAGTAAATGTATGCACAGGTACAATGAAAAACTTACTTGGAGCAGCGTCTCAGGCACATAGCATCATATAAGCAGCATTCACAAGAAAAGCATAAATTAAACCTAAATTATACACAATTTTTGCAAGAAAAAAAACACAATTAGAACAAAAAAAGTCAATTTTAGTGCAAAGTGATGATAGTGTTGCTAAACTGTAGTGGTAATTAGGGTTTTGCTGGTTGGTTTGAGAACTGAATGGTTGAAGGGAAGTAACTGTTCTTGAACCTGGTGGTGTGGGACTTCAGGCTTCTGTACCTCCTGCCTGATGATAGCTGCAAAAAGATGGCATGGCCCGGATGGTGGGAATCTTTGATAATATGTTGTCTTTTTGAGGCAGTACCTCCCGTAGATACTACTGATGGTAGGGAGGGATGTTCCCCATGATGTATTGGGCTGAGTCCACTTTTCTCTGTAGCCTCTTGTGTTTCTGTGCATTCGAATTGCCATACCAGACCATGATGCAATCAGTCAGGATACTCTCAACAGTGCATCTGCACAAGTTTGTTAGAGTGTTCAACGACAAGCTGAACCCCCTTAACCTCCTAAGAAAGTAAAGATGCTGATGTGCTTTCCACATGATTGCATCTATGTGCTGGGCCCAGGACTGATCATCTGATATGTTAACACCCAGGAATTTAAAGCTGCTAACTCTCTCCACTGCTGATCCTCTATGTAGTCTGGTGCATGTTGAAACGTGCATGTGTTACAAGACAGGAATGACCTATTGATTAACCGTTTTGGTTTTTACCCTCCTGACAAGTAATGGTCCTTTATCTCTCTTTTGTTCAAACATTAATCTTATTGATTCTGAAGTTCTGGCCTCTGTGTCAATCATTCTGTCATCTCCATCTATATAAGTCAATGATGACATCTTCCAGTCCCAAATATCTTTAGTCTTGGTTTGTCTTTGTTTGCCTCAATCACAAGAAAAAAATTTGGTTTCATGGACTGTCCCATCCTTTCTAAAGGTGGCACAATATTATATAGTTGCAAGAAAGAGGGATTGGGTGTGTGGACTCCGTGCAAAATCATGGTATCAGGTCACAGTTGGTAAGGATACCTCCTCTTGCTTGCCACTGACTGCCCTTTCTTAGCTGATGGATCACTGCTTCTCCAGATTGATATCTTTTGGAAAGAGCATAGACTAGCAAAAGCTCAGAATGTACTCTGAATGGAAGACTTTGTTGTCCATTCCCTGATGATTTTCAGCCAAAACTGCTGAGGTGCCATATTCTATCCTGAAGATCAGCCATTTTCTACACTGAAGATCCTGGGCCCAGACTGGTCCTTGAACCCAATACATGTGGGGTCAGTGGGATGGGTTCAGTCTTTGCTCTGGCCTCTAGCACTGACCCTGGATGCCATATGCTTTAGTCAGGTGACATTATGGCTTGGCCCTTTTATAGAGTTGAGGTTGTCCTGGGCAGTCTTGAGAACTATTAGCAAGCCAACGGTGGGGACATATACTGTGCCGAATATTCAGATGGGAAAGAAGCAGATCTCATGAGAGTGCTGGTGTGACAAGTGCTTACCAATCACACAAACCCAGCCCAAGGGTAGGGGATGGTGTGTATCCAGCACATAGTTGTAGATCTGATGAAATGCAAAGTGCGCAGTGTTGCTGGAGCATACACGTGGCACGTATTATTAGTTTCACAGACTCACAGAATGCCTACAGAAAGGAGGAAGGTCATTTGACCCATCATTTCTGTACAAGCTCAATATCAGACTAATTCAGCTAATTTTACTCCCTTGTTCTTTGTAGAATCCTTGTAGGATTCCATAGGATTTTTCTTTTTTTTAAGAAGAATATGATGCCAGAAGTCCACAAAAAGAACAAGTAATAAACATCAAAAGTGTTCTTTTTTAAAATTGCATTCATTGGTACAAGATTGGAAGCTAGATAGTCTCTCTTCTAATTGATTTATAGAAGATTGTCAGTTTTCCAAAATTTATTTCTGTCCAACAATCACGATATATCAAGACAATGTACGTTGTCAAAAGTAGTATAGGAAATTTGGTTTTATTTGTATATTAACAATGACATTTTAAAGATGGTTACGCTGACAGTTTCTGAGAACTCAATTTTCACTTCCAGGCCCTAATACAGGCTCCTGTGTTGCTTGATAAACAATTAAAGCTGAAAATTAGAACTTGAATATAGCAAATATACAAATATAACAAATATACATAGTAAACATATGATAGAATAAATCTGCACCCCCATTCCTACTCTGACTTTGGCCTCCTATTCTGTTAGAATGAAGCTCAATTTAATCCTGAGGAGTCACACCTTATCTCCTAATGTGACATGTTACAATCTTACTCTTATCACAGATCTCTCCTTTTGTTCTTTGTTTCCCAGCTCTTGGGAAGGATCTGGCACACAGAATGCATGTCTTTGAGCATGCTTGCATCTCAAAATTCTCAATCTGATGAAAGAACAGTACGCTAACATGAAGCATAGACAGTGTATCTCTGTTCACTGATACTGCCCAGCCAGCTGAGTACTTCTGCATCTTCTGGTTAGTTTAGGTTCCTACCATTTGCATTACCTTGCTTCTTTATAAATAGAGTTTTGTTCCTTCTTTACTTGACCTTTGCATTCAAATTGTAACCAATGCAGTATCTTCTTAGGATAACTGTGATACCAATATTTTACATCCATCCTTATAAAATAAACTTCAAAATAATTTGTTATATGCAAAATTCTTTGCAAGACCTGCTGGTGTACTATAAAATACAAAGCCTGCTGCTTTTAGTTTTATTTATGCTTAAAGGTTTATATATTTTCAATAGGCCTCAGACTACACAGAAAAAAACAAAGGTAAATCATTCAATGTATTTATGTCATCTGAATCATAATCATAGCATGAAGGCATCAAAATATTTGATCTCTATATGTATACCCATTTAATAAGTGAAAGAAAGCACCCCGTACATTAGTGGCTAGCTCCCTTGTATAGTTTTAATTTGCATCCTTTTCCTCCGTGTCAACTTTCTTTGTGTACAGCTAGACCAAAATTCCTATTTTATGAAAGCAAAGAAGAATAATTATGTTGCAGAAAATCTATTTGCTCCCCTTCCCCTAATTTGTTCTAATTTGCTTTGTTTCTGAATGATGCAGAGAAATGTACAAGCTCATTACTTAGATATTTAGAAATAAAAAAGTTTGTTGAAATTAGCTCAAAAGAAGGGAAAACAGGCAACATATTTAAAATCATGAGTATACAGTTCAAAAGCACTCAGTCATGGCTCAATTTGTAGCACCCTTATCTGTGCATTAGTAAGTTTTAGGCTCATGTTCCACTCAAAGAGACTTGAGTGTAAAAACCAACACTGAATCTCCTGGATACCACTGAGGAGCAGCTGAACAGATGGACATACTGTCTTTTTGTTTTGGGACAAGAAACCAAAACCTACCTGCTTCCTCTGAGAGATGCGAAAGACCCCTGGCACTAATTTATTGAGCAGCAGGGGAGTGCTGCTCAGTACCTTAACCAATATTTATCCCTCAGTCAAAGTTACTAAACACAGATTATTCAATGTCAAATAATATTTGTGGGAGCTTCCTCCACCTAAAATGTCTGCCACCTTGCCCTCATAAACATAGTGCAAAAAACTTTAAAAAATAATATTTTGCAAAGTGCTTTGGGGCCTGGTGAAGTCACAAAAGTCACTGTATAACTATGTGTGTTTTCCTGGTACTAAAACATTATTATATTTAATGGTAACTTCCCAAATTGCTTACAATCTGTGGATAATTGCAGATGGAAATAACGATGGTAACATTTCTCATATGAGGCCATTCAGTCCATTGAGCCTCAGTTGGCTCTCTGTGAATCCCCATCAATCTCATTCCCCTGCTTATTTCCCTGTAATCTATTCTCTCTCACCTGCTGATCAACTACCCCCAATTCACCTGTCACAACCCTACATACAGGGAGTAATCAACTAACTTACCAACCCACTCACCTTTGGGATGTGGGTGAAAACTGGAGCACTCAGGGTAACCAGTATGAGCCTATGGAGAAGGTGAAAACTCCACACAGACAGCAGCATATGTCAGGATGGAACCTGGGTCACTGCAATCTGTGCCACTTGTGCTGCCCCAAATGACTACTTTTTTGAATAAATTCTGCAGTGTGCATCAGGATCCTTAGATGAAGAAAGGGGCATGGTGGTAGAATTCATCCTCGGTTGCATGTGCATACTCAGGACTGTGGGTTGTAGTTCATTTCTAAACTTTGATTCCATAGACTCCAGTAGAACTGGATTTCAGATGTGGAGTACTCCATGCAGCTGCTCTGGTGTATGTTGAGTGCTGCAGTTGCAGATGGATTGCTGTGCTCAGGGATATGGAATGCGATTTGATTTTAATGGCATTAAGGAAAAATAGAATCACATTAAGTGCATCTCTGAAGATGTTTGAATTTTGGACCAGCATTCCATTCCCTCTTTAAATTTGAGTGACAGATTAAATATTATTAAAATTTTATTAACCCATAATCTCTGCCAGTACCTATATAGATTGTTCTCTGTTACTGTATTCTCTGAAGGAAGTGCAGTTGATTAATTCCTGAATCGTTCCTGTTGAAATTGATTGAAAATTTGACCAAAGTAACAATTTTATTTTTAAACGATTCAAAGCCTGCCTTAGTGTTCTTCTGAGCTTTCAAGGATTAGTCAGTTCTTGTATTCAGCTGAATCTTTATAGGATTTTTCAAATACCTTTGCTTTTTAGGCATATGTCCAGGTTATAATGACTTCACCTATTCTCATCATTTAAAAAAAATAAATCTGTGTAGTTTTAAAGCAAGGGGGTTTGCACAATTCACTGCTTGACATGATTCTTCAACAGTAAGATGGTCCTAGGTCACAATTAGCATTTTACATGTAAAATGTTGTACTATATGGAGCATTAAACTGGGCACACAATTAAAGAGTTGTAGGTTTGACTTTCAATCATTTTAAAGTAGAACCAATGTATTGAATGACAGAGAGCCCTCTATTTTAGAAGAGGCTCGTGGGAATTACTATGAAGGTTCAGTGAAATTAGCACAAGAATTAGCAGCAGATTCATGACAATTGTTGCTATGGAAACAGTTATTGAGGTTCAGTTCCGTATGAACCTGACACCTAGATTTATTTTGATAGCCGCGTTGAAAAACTCTAGAGGGGATATGGTTTTATTTTTTGTTAAGGATAGTGTTAGAATTAAAAAGTTTTTTTATCCTACAGTTTTCCATGAGGTAACATGTTCATTTAATATTTATTTGTTCTGAGAGTGAGAGAAAAAGGGTTTATGGCAGCAGACTGGTTTGTAATAACCATTAATATCGCTGATTGTTTGGACACGACAAGCATTGTGGCAGCAGTGTATGATGTTGATAATATTTCCCTCTTTCAATTACAAATGAATGGAGTAGTTATAGTGGAATAGAGAGCTGTAACTATTGAACTGGTTGGTGTGTTTGAAGGTGGATCTTCAGTTTTGGGCTTTTTTTCCATGTCATAATTCACACGAAGCCATGTTCACCCACCAGCCCAAAACTCTTTGATCTACTTTTGCTCTTGGTCCACCTTCATTTCAAATTTATAATTCCACTGTTTGTGTTCAAAACCTTCAATGGATTTGCCTCATGCTACCTTTGAAATCTCTTCTAGCCCTGCAACTCTCTGAGATTACTGCACTCCTGATTTTAACCTCTTGTGGATCCCTGATTTTAATACCTCCAGCACTGATAACTGCCTCTGGAATGCACTTTCTAAACCCCTCCACCTCTCAATGTCTCCTTGTTCCATTAAGGTGCTCCTTCCTCTTGAAACTTTATCCATCCACTTAATTTCTCCCTTTCTGCTTTATTGTCAAATTTTGTTTGTTAATGTTTTTCCAAAGACATTTTACTGCATCAAAGGAGCTGAATAAATTCAAGTTGTTGTCTTCAACAAGATGCTAACAACCTGTTAATGAGTAATACTGTGAAACTTTTTTATGTTTTAATTGTTTTAATGTTCAAAAAGTCATGACAGGTAAAATATACTTGTGGTATATTAAATTATAATTAAATTATAATGCTCCAATCCATTACTTACCTGACACTACATTTTTATGTGAGATATAAAGTTGAGAGTGGATATCCTTCTGGAAACAGTCAGGTTTCCTGAGATCGGATCTTGAATAATTGTGACTCTCCTGTCTAGTACTGAGGCAATGCAGTACTGCTGTGCTGACTTTCAGTTGAATCATTAAACTGAGAACCTGCCTGCACTTTTGGGTGGCATTATTTCAAAGGAAAGCAGAGGACATGCCCTGACTATTATTCATCAATAAATATGCAAAAGGTTAATAGACTAACTAATCATTATCCTGTTTTTTTTGTTTATTGGTTGTGGTTTCTTCATTATGTGACTGCAGTTGCAAGATAAGCTGTTGACTTTCAAGTGGTTTGGGGGCACCCTGAGGTTGTGGAAGGCACTACATATCAGGAACTGTGGCTAAATTACTGGCGATAGTCCAGTGGCCTTGACTAAAGATCCAGGGACATGAGTTCACCATTCAAGGTAGAAAAATTTAAATTCAGTTAACTAAATAATTCAAAATTTTGAAAGTAGTTAGTCACAGTGGTGGTAAGCGTGATGGGGTTAGAACATATCTTGAGTTACTCTGGACCATCAGTACTAGTTAAAGGGAATTCCAGTGCAATCTGTTATCTCGTAGGCATAATGTATCCATCATTCCACCATATTCAGAATGGCATGACAGGATCAGCAGTAGATGTACCTAAAAATGAGACACCTTCACAGCAAAGCTTCAAGACAAGACTATTCATGTGCTAAACTGTAAAAGCCAGCCTGAATATACTGTGCTAACTGATCCCACAGCCCAACACATCAGATCAAACCCAGACAGTTCTACACACTGAATAGCAAACAGTTGATGACAGCTGTGTATGATGGAAGGAGGGGTTCTAAGGATTACCTTATCATCAGATGAGTGCTAAAATATTTGCAAACATCATCAGCCAAAGGTGGTGAATTAATGATTCATTTCAGCCTGTGGTCACCACAATCAGAAAAACCCATTTCTACTAGTTTAATTCACTTCTGGTATCAGAAAATGGCTGACCACTGGATACTCCCAAGATCATGAGATCAGAGAACATGCCTGTTGTGATGTTGAAGAATAATGGTCCTGAACTAGCTGTGCCTCTTGCCACTTATTGCCTTACAATCACAACACTGGCATCTACCTGATGATGTTAAGAACTGCCCAGGTGTGTCCTGTCCACAAAAAAGTAAGATGAATCCAATTCTATCCCATCAGTCTGCTCACAGACATCAGTAATGGAAAGTGCCGTCAACAGTGCTGTCAAGCGGCACTAATTTACTAATAATCTGCTCACTGAAGCTCAGATTCTCAGATTGTGTCTTGGCAGCACTCCTCTACTCACAGCCATGATCCAAATTATTATCAGAGATGCGCGTGAATGCATCTGACATCGATGCACAGTCAGTGAATAAAGGAGAGGGCTCTCCAAACTGTCGTCATACCTTGCATAAAGTTATAATTGTTGGGGTCAATCGTCTCAGCCAAAGCATCACAGCATGAGTTCCTCTAGGCAGTGTTCCAGACCCAACCATCTTCAGCCACTTCATCAGTGCCCTATTAATTGATCAGAAATATAGATATTCACTTATGATTCAATTCTATTTACAACTTCTCAGATAATGCTGCAGCCCGTGCCTGTGTGCAGCAAGACATGGACAAAGTTCAGGCCAATGTAGATATGGCAAGTAACAATTGTGTCCCACAAGTGCTAGACAATGACCGTGGCCAATGAGGAAGATTTTTAAGCAACAGGCTTTGACACTTAGCTGGTTTATCATCACTGAGTTTCTCAGTCGTTAACATTGTGACCAGAAATGTAACTGGACCAGTCACAGGTCCAAGGGTGGCTATCTTGTGGTGAGTGACTCACCTCCTGGTTCCCCAGGACCTTTTTACCATCTGCAAGGCACTTCTTCTTTGTCCATCAGCCTGGATAAGTGCACCTCTGGCAACACTTTGGAGCCTCAGTATGACTGAGAACAGAGCAAACCTCCATTGCATCCACCACCCTAAGGATTCAGTGGCTACATTGTGTGTCATCTACAAATTGCACTGCAGTTAACTCACTAAGTTGACCTAGATAGTAACCCCACAATCAAGAAGGACAAGAGCAACAGATGCATGGGATTGCCAGTCCTTGTAGTGCAATGGGATGGGCAATAAATACCAACATAATGTCCTAGATGGATAATTAAGGAGGAACGAAATGTACATCTTCCACTTTCCTTATGGTTCTGTGTCTTATGTGGTTAAACTCTGAAGGCGAGCACAGGAACTGGAGGAATTTGGATGGCTGATTATGAAGGTTATTGGTAGGATGGAAATTGCAAATCTCCACTGGGATGAGGGGAATCAAGGAGGATATAATTGAGAGCTTAGAGTCCATCAACTTAATAGCAGGGAGAAACTCATGCTTACGGGTGTAATTTAATAAGCTGTGATTGCAGGCCTGGTTAAAACACTCAGTAAAGGATTGGCAGATTGTGTGTTTTAATTGAGTTCGAGGGATTTGATCTCAGTGCAAAAGTATGAGGAGAGGAAAATATTATGAATGAGTTTTTAACTCTGGTATAAATAACTAGACAGATTGAGCTTTTCCCATTTCTCCAAGCCAGGTTCTAAGGGCACGAGATAAAATTAACAAGATTCAAATAAGATCTTGGGAGGAAGGAATTTCACCCTTCCTTCGAAAGTAATGAATCTGTGAAATTGACCTCCAACTATAAATAATTAGTGCTGTGTCAACTATTACCCTTTCTAACAAAAGGATGATTATTTGATGAAGAATTGCTTGAAGGCTTGTGAAAATGAACACACACAAAGATAATTGAATGATGTTTCTGTCACACGCTGCTGAGAATTCAGAAACCAGATATTGGTTCAAGTTTGCATAAAATGGCCAGCAGTTTTAGAAGTATATTCCAAAGTTTTGTGTGACTTAACTTTGCAAGCTATGGAGAAGCTCAGTAGAATCGTCCTCCCACAATAATCTGGCTGAATTTGGAAACATGCCTTGAGAAATTTTCTGCATAAACTTTTAAACACAAAGTTCCACACCATTGATGAAGTGTCAGTCAGGTGAGTTTGAGGTAATTGAATACAGCATACTTTTCTCAGTTGTTTCCGTTGATTATTGCTGGAAAGAAGTGTTGATGGGTAATATTTTTTATTCCTTCATTTGTTCTCACTTGCATCAAAATAGCAAGTTGTAGAAGTTTGGCATGGACATCATGGGCTGAAGGGCCCTTTTCTGTGCTATGTGATTATATATTTGGAATAGCTTATTCCCTGTTACTGGAATGTATGAGTGGGATCATTCATTAACATGGTTTAAGACATGCAGTCAGATGGCATGTGAAAGGGTAAAGAAAGAATAAGAAATATAGGGGGAAAAGGTAACATAAAAGTGGATGCACTTTTATATCAAAGAATTGGTTAAGGATTCACGCACAAACCAAGAGATGACAAAGTGTAAACACAGGAGACTGTAGGTGCTGGAATCTGGAGCAACAAGCAAAATGCTGGAGGAACTCAGCAGGTCATGCAGCATCTGTGGAGGGAAATGGAGAGTCACGACATTCTGGTCGAGACACTTCATCTGGACTGAAAGATAGAGGGGAGATGGCCAATATAAAGAGGTGAGGGGAAGAACTGGAGCAAAAGCTGGCAAGCATTAAGTTTATCCACATGAGAAGGGGTGATAGGTAGATTGAGGAGGGAAGAGTAGAAATAGTGACAGAGGCTGGGAGTTGACATGGAGG
>JARFYF010000112.1:41184491-41200372 GCA_030265395.1 Rhina ancylostomus | reverse complement strand
TGCTAATAGTAATGTATAAAGCCTGTTCGTGCTTATTGGATGTCAGTCTGAAATCACATTCTCATTCTTGCAAGTATTCATCTGTGAGTTGTTCAAATGATGCACATCACCTCAGTCATCTGCTGGGATCAAGGTATTTTACTCTAAATCTCTCACCCTCTAAATTTGGAAAGTTAACACAATTGCCACAGACAGCAATTTCTAGAACCTGAAAGAAAACAAACATGGTAGCTGGGTTTATTTATTATGGCATTTAGCAAGTCATTGGATCATTGATTGAAGTACTAGATGCTGCATAATGTCACAAGAGTTCGTCTGACCAACAAGATTGAGTTTCATTCAATTGCGCTTCCATGGTAGATTCAGATGATCAATTAAATGACAAAGGGTCTCGGACCTGAAATTTTAACTGTTTCTCTTTCCACATATCCTACCTGACTCGTTTAGTTTTCCAGCATTTTCTGTTTTTATTTTAGATATCCAGCACCTGCAATTTTTGATTTTCATTGATCAGTTGAATGTGTTGGTTATGTTGGAGATTTTGAAAATATTTTTGTGGCTATGTCGTACGTTCTTTCCAAAGGGTGAATTTCATCTCAATGACTCAGTGAATAATTCAACATGATTCATCACTCTACCACTGATGGCCATATCTTTGTTTTCATATTTCCTTCCTCTTAATCATTCTAATCAATGCACTCATTAAAACCTATCTCTTTGATCAGAAGTCCTAAAGTTATCTTGTGCTGCTGAATATTAGGTTGTCTTAATATGCTCCTGTTGAACTCCATGTTCCAGTTTCATTTTCTTCGTGTGTAGTCCCTTGGGACTTGCTACTACTCTGGTCCTGGGTTTTGAGATGACCTATGAGTTCTTTGTGGGATCTGTGGACTCTTCCACAGTAGGGACAGGGAGTGCTTAACTGAGCTGGTGGGTAGTTTGTGAGATGGTGCACTCCTGCCGTTTATGCTGGGTTTTGTGTGCTTCCAGTTAGAATGGTCATGGACAAGGAATTCCCAGGGAACAGGAGGCTTTGTCCACATTCTTGTACCTTTTTCTTCTGTCCGCCTAGTAATCTCTTCCATGACAAAGCTCAGGATATAATTCTGTTTTTGGAGTTTGATGTCTGATATGCTTACTACATTGAAGGCACTGAATAAATGCCAGTTGTTGCTGGCAGGATACTGAACTAAAAAGGCCAGAAAACCTTAAGAAAGGTCTGTGTGTGCTGCATGAGTTGATCTCTACTGAAGTAACAATTACAGTGTTACAGATGGCAGCAGTTTCTCTGGACTGCAAGTGAGAAAATCACATAGGTTTTCAGTCTTGATTGATAGCCTTTGAGTTCTTTTGGAAAGTATCCATGTGCATCAGGTGATGAGAGAACTGAGGTTGTTTGAAATTCTTGCTGTCAAAGCCAGTTGAGGAAAATAATTATTTGGATGAGATTCAGAAGAACAGCAAGTGCCAAGAGGAGTCAGAGAAAAGGAGGAATTGGAAAATATGTGAGCGTTGGTCTGAAACTGTACACAGGAGTAGAGGGAGATTTTGTCAGGATATATATGAGTTTTGGTCAGCGATGTCACTGCTCAACCACTGTGTACTGTTTTGACAAAGGGGTGATGTGAATGGGGTCGGGCAGAGGGGTACAAGCGAACTTGAACTAAACTGTGACATAATTTCACTGGTGAGATGTCTCACCTTTGTACTTTGCATTTCAGCTGAAAGCAACAGGATTCAGTTTGTGGAGCTCCCTGGTCATGTTTCTTCTTTTATTGCTGCCTGACGGCTGATGTTTCTGCAATTGCATGTGCTCAAAAAACATGCATAGTACAGGGGCAGAGCATTTTGAATTGTATCAGACTTTTCTTTGATGTTGGGCTTCTCTGACATACAAGTCTGAAGGAAAGGAAGAAGAGTTATTGCTTGATAGTTGTAAAAATAAAATCTCTTCAGATGCCTGTATCGATGTGATACAGGCATCTGAATCGTTCTCACTCGTTTTGCCAGACTGTGTTGCAGCTCACATTGTTCACAACAGAACGATGTGCGCTGCAACACACCCTGGAAAAACTTGCTTCAGGGGCATATAGAAGTAGGTTGTGATTATTAAATACACTGCTTCCTATTGGCAATCCCTGAAGATGAGCTATGTGAAAGAGGTAGCCAGGGTAATTGACAATATTAACTTATAACAAAGAAGCACTAATTAAATTACCCATCAAAGTCATGTAAGATTAATGATTTCATTAAGGTTTAAAAAACAAGAACAAATTAAAGCCTGTCAAATTTTTCAATTATTCTTCTGAAGTTAGGGAAGTGAGCACACTAGCAGTAACTTAGAGCCATGGACCAATTGATTTACAGGCAGTGGAAATTTGCACTTGAGCAGCTCGTTCATTGTAGGCAGTCATCAACTGAATGAAGCACTCCAGTGCTTCAGATTTAATTACTTCAAATCAATTGTTAAGGCTTAAAAATTGTATTGCATAAAACAAGCTTACTTCGATAGTAAATTTGGCATTGTCCTAAAATATGGGTGTTGGTCAATAAAAGGGTTTAAAACCCTGTTAGGCCTTATGGTTCATGAATGTCCCATTGCAGGTAGGCTAATGAACAATTTCAGCTGCTATTAATGATTTTGAGTGCTGTGTGAAAAGTTGCATTGACGTAAGAGATTCCCATCTCTTTGTAGATCACTAGAATTTGAAACATGTCTCCAAAAGCAATCAGATAAAGCAGTTATAGATTTACAGCCTTTGCAGTTTTCTTTCTCATTTCAGATACTGCTCATGTATTTGTCTTGAAAACCAGATCACACAAAAGGACCATTTAGAGAATATTTTCAAAAATAGGATTTTGATTATTGTGTCAGTATAGTTCAGCCAGAATACTTCAATGTATCTTTGACAATATTAAACGTTAGAATTTGTGAAGTTAGGCAGGTTCTGATGAACACTTGTTAAAGGTGCGAAAGAAACAAGATGTAGGTGGGACGTGAGTGGAAATCTGGCATGTTTTAGGAGTGGCATCTTGTAGGTGCTGTTTTCCCCCTGTCCCTCTTTCTACTGTTCTCTTTCTTTTGAAGAACTAGAGTTAGAAGATGAAAATGATTTTGAAACATTGGTGACAAGAACTGATCAGCAGTGGCAGATGTAATTCACATGGGATGTAGAGCTAAGGCTTTTGATAGTTTGATGCATAGGCTTTGTTACATTTTGTCTTGTTGGATGTCTAATGCATTCTTTTTGGTTAAACTTGAGACAAGCTGCCAACATACTTTCCGGGATTATAAAATGAGGAGGAAAAGAGATGCAATCTTAGTTTTTTTGAAAACAATATATTTGCTGTATATTTATGAAAATAGGTAATTTATAATCTATCCAGCATCAGTACAATTGATCAAAGAGCCATAAGACAATTCAGCCCCTTGAACCTCTTCCCTTTTTAATAAGATTGTGTCTGATCAATACCTTTCCATTCACCCACCTTTGCTCTTTATCCTTTAATTCCTTATGAAACAAAAACTTGTCTATCAGCATTGAAAGCTTCAGTTGGCCCCCAGCATCCACAGCCTCCCAGGGGAGAGAATTACAAACTTCCATTCCCTATGATGTGGATAAAAACCGTCCCAGCTTGAGCATAGAATGGTCCTGCCCTTATACTGGGATGATGTGCTCTGGTTCTGTAGTTTCACACCAGAGGAAATTGTTTCTTTGGCTATACCCTGTAATCTCCTCCTATCATTTTCAATATTTTGATTAGGTTACCACTCAAGGAAATACAGATTAGATTTATGCAGTCTGATCTAAGACCCTTTTAGCTCGAGCCTCATTCTCTTGAAACTGTGCCGTACCCTGTACAGGCCTTCAATACACAAAAATGCTGAACAAGACTGTACAACTGATATTTTTGTACTCCAATATTCCAGTGCCCTTGAGTTAATAGTAAACACTGCCAGTAGCCTTGCTGATCACTCGTTCTACCTGTTATAGGAATCAGTCTGAGTGTACGTATGCCTAAATGCTCTTGCACAAGTCCTGCCATTAGGAAATTATCAGCACCTTCATCCACCTTCACTTCCTTACGTGTGTTGCTGAACTTTGGCAGGAAAGAGTTCCCTTCTGCAGATCTCGTGGATAAAATTCTTCTTCATTACAACCAGCTGTGTTTCCGGGGTGTTTATGTCTGCAGATAAACAGCTGGATAAGTACCATCCATAACTGAGTGTGTGTCTGGGTGGAGGGAGGGAGCCGTAGGTTGTGGATCAAGCATTTGGGCCTGAGCTGGATCAAAGTATGGGGTGGAGAGAAGTGATGGGGACAGTGGGGTCTGTAGGAAGAGTTAAGTTGAAGAGAGAGATATGCAAGAATTATGGGGGCATGTGGTATGGGATGACAACCAATTAAGCGGCGGGGGCAGGTTGCAAATTGGAGCCTTTGTCAATGACCTCAGGAAATCGTGGGCAGAAAAGTGGGTATACATCTGAACTTGGCGACCAGCAGTCCATCTGGTAGGCATATGGAAATGAAAATGTTTGGGACTGCATTCGTCCAGCCATGTTCATCATGGGAGAAAAGAGGATTGGGTTAATGGAGGGGGGGGCACAAGTGATCAAAGGCGCAAGTGATCATAGGACTTAGCTTAAACAGATCAAAATCCAGCACTAACATGTCAAAAGTTGAAAGTTGCTGGAAGTCTGACATAAAACAGAAAATGTTGAAAATACTCATCAGGACAGGAAACAATGTTTCATATTGTTGATCTTTCAACATAACTGGCCAGTTCTGAAACAAACTAGAATGTAATTAATTCAGATTTAAGACCTATAATATGCTCATTAGAAAATAGCATGCTCTTCCTAGAGCTTACATTAGTTTTCATTGGAACAGCGTAAGAGGCCAAAGACAGGAAGTCAGAGTGGAATGGAGAATTAAAGTGATGGGCAGTTGAAAGCTCAACGTGAAAGTGTTGTGCAAAATGATCGCCATTCAATTCTTGATTTCTCCAATGTAGAGGAGGCCACATTTTGAACACTGAATGCACTACACTAGATTGGAAAAACATCTTTGCTCCACATGAAAGGGCTGCTTGGGTCCTTGGATGTTGTGAAGGGAAAATATAAAAGGGCAGGAGTTGCATGGGAAGGAATTGAGAGGGAGAATAGTTGATAGAGATTGAAGAACTTTGTGGTATTGGAATATTATGGAATGAACAGAATGCTGGAAGATTAGGATTGGGGGAAAAGGTGGTTATGTAACATTGAAGATGGCAGAAATTAAAAAGGATAATTCTTTGAAAGTGGAAGTTAGTGGGGTAGAAGATGAAGTCTGGAGGGATTCGTCATTCTGGGTGAGTGCAGAGGAGATGAGTATCTAAGTTTGGGAAATGGAACAGAACCCTATCAGCAATGGCAGGGGTGGGAAGGTATCACTGTTGAGGAAGAAGCAATACATTTTGAAAACAAGGGTGTGGAGGTTGTGGTCATCAAAGTAGATATGACAAATGCAGAGAAACTAAGAAAATGTACTGACTGTAGATTAAAATCCAGTTGTCCTGACAGTACCCTATGGTTGCCACTTAGTGATATTCTCCCACAACACTCTGTAAAGAGTGTTGCATGGAGAACAATGCCATCATGTTCATTACTGATGGGAATATCGTGTCAGGGTGAATCACTTCAGGAAGTGCACATTTAAATTTCTGGAGTGATGCCGAGTTTCATTCTGGATCAAGTCAATTCTCATCATGTAACACTGAAGAAAACAGTATTATGTGATCAGATTTCTAAACAACTGAAATTAGAGCCAGATCAGCTCAATTGGTATAGGGTGAACTCAAAGGGCTCCCCACACAAATTCTCGGGTCTTTTTCCCAAGTAGAAAATGTAGCCAGTTTTTTATCCCGTTATGTTCATTGATTCCTGGAAGTGGATAACTGTCAGTGAGAAGGAACCACAGAAATATCAATCAAATCAACCTTAAGTTTCTTTAAAAACTTAAACAAAAACAATTAGAGTTCAGTCATTACAACTTGCCTCAACTTTTTTGCAACCCCATAAATCACAATGCTGATTTACCACTGAAACAAGCTCCTGTGTAAAGTGTAGATACTTGCACTGGGACTAAACAATATGTGCACAGTCCAGTTTTCAGTGACCAGAACTTTTCTTTCATGATCCCTGACACTGCTGTGCTGATAAAGTGCGATACAGTTTTGTTGTTTGTATTCCTGAACCCTGTGGATTAATTAAGGGTCTTTTAATGCATTGCTACAAGCCACGGCAAGCAGGTTTCCAACTCATTTACAAGGATGATACCAGAACCAAAAAGCTACAGCTATAAGAAAAGTCTGATTAGGCTGAGGCTTTTTTCTGTAGCAAAGAGGATACTTAGAAGATTGCAATAGTAAGGGAGAGGGAAAAAAATGAAAATAATAGAAACCTTTTACCATAAACAATTACTAACAGTTATCTCAAATACTATCTAATTCCAGAGCCACACGGGAAATTTCAACTGATAAATGTTTTAATTTTGCCTAGAGCGATGTGTTTAGAAGGATCAGAAGAAATACTTAACACATTTCTGTAATAGTATTCTTTCTAAACAGAGCTCCTGGCTTAGTTTTCTTCAAGGCAGGAAAACCCACCACAATTTCAAGATATTACAGGTGCTTTACAGCCAGGGAAGTATTTCATAAAGCATTTGAAAGTTGCCTTTTTAGGTCAATTACCTTTGTGTTTTTTGTCTGGCCTGCTGGATATTTTCAGCATTTCTATTTTTATTTCAGATTTCTAGGACCTTCAGTATTTTACTTTTGAAATACTGTTGTAGTGTAGAGCAGGGGACAACCAGTTTGCATGCAGGAAGCTACCACAAACTGCAATAAGAAATTGATTAAGTATCCCACCATAGCAGTGCTGATTGAGGGTTCTATGTTAGCCAGGACACCAGAGATACTTCACTTGTGGCTCTTCAAAATAATGCCATGAGATCTTTTATATCCTTCTAAAAGAGTGGAAAGGTTTAATGGAGACACAAGAAAGACTGCAGATGCTGGAAATCTGGAGCAACGCACAAAATGCTGGAGGAATTCAGCAGGTCAGGCAGCATCTATGAGGGGAAATGGACAGCTGATGTTTTTAGTTGAGACCCTTCATCAGGACCAGAACGAAAGAGGGGAGACAGCCAGTAAGAGGACATGGGGGGAAGAGGTGGAGCAAGAGCTGGCCGTTGATCATGGATCCAGGTGAGGGGAGGTGTGGTAAGTGGGGGAGAGGAGAGTGGGAATGAAAGAAGCTGAGAGGTGATAGGTAGAAGTGAAAAGTGCTGAAAAAGATGGAATCTGATAGGAGAGGGCAGTTTACCATGTAATAACGGGAAGGAGGTGAGGAGAGGAACCGGAGGGACGAATGTGTGGGCAGGTTGAGAGGGCAGGGGAGGGGAAGAGAAGGGGTGATGGGGCCGGTGGGATAAAGGAAAACAAAAGGGGGACAAAGGGGAGTGATTACAGGAAGTTAGAGAAATCGATGTTCATGCCTTCAGATTGGAAACTGCCAAGGTGGAATATGTTCCTCTAATTTAGCCTCAACTTGGCAGTAGAGGAAGCTGTGGACAGGCATGTCAGTGTGGGAATGGGAGGCAGAATTAAAATGGCTAGTCACTGGGAGATCCTGGCTGTTCCGGTGGACGAAGCAAAGGTGCTCGACGAAGCGATCCCTCCAATCTGTGTTGGGTCTCACAGATGCAGAGGAGGCTGCACCGGCTGCACCAGAAGCAATAAATGACGCCGATGAATTCACATGTGAAGGACTACCTCACCTGGAAGGACTATTTAGGGCTCTGAATGGTGGTAAGGGAGGAGGTGTAGGGGCACGTGTAACACTTAGCCTTGGTTTAATGTCTTATCTGATTAATATCACTTCCCATGGTAGAGTGTTTACTCAATACTGCCTGTCTTGGTTTTGATGCTTAAGTCTCTGGCATAGCACTTGAGCACACAGCATTCTGACCCAGTAACAAGCAGGCCATCAACTAAGCATCAGTGTATTGGAACTGGGTAAGTAGGAGGTTGCAGTGATTAGACAATTTGAATTACATATTTTGGGGGCAAATGAGAGAAGTCCAAGACAGGATTTGGCTATAGCTTTCCTTTATTCTTTTTCACTGTTCCCAATGGGAATCCACATTGGAATGGCAATGTCTTCTTTGGAACTGTATTGAAGAGCAGCATCTTCAAGTATCCACAGTTTTATGACTGATTCCTCATTGCACTCTGAAGTACTAAACCATGGTGAGATTTCAAGGATGCAAGCTCATTAAATTAAATTTATCAAATTATATGTTTTTTTATTATGTTTTCATGTAAATAGCATTATATCCCAAACACTTTGCTGAAGTGTTGTCAGACAAAATGTGTGATTATCAGATTAAAAAAAGATAATAAGGCAGACAGCCAAAGCCTAGATCAAAGAGCCAAGCACCTTGAGCAGTTAATCCCAACCTAGCTCCTTGTGGACACAAAATAGCCCATAACTTTTCAATCTTGCTCCAAGTTCATAATTTTAGTTACTCGGGGAAATGGAAGCCATTTTTGCACTGAACTAGTCAGGGTGCTTTTCTGTCTGTTGTTCCAATCCAACATCCTGTACCTCAAAGGCACAAGCTTGACAAATTAAAGGTATTTTATTTGAAGTAATATCTGTTGTGTAGGCCTTTATGACATGCTGATAAATGTGTATATTAAGGCAGGCTCGGTAGCGTAGTGGTTAGCGTAACACTTTACAGTGCCAGCGACCCAGGTTCAATTCCAGCCACCGTCTGTAAGGAGTTTGTATGTTCTCCCTATGTCTGTGTGGATTTTCTCCAGGTGCTCTGGTTTCCTCCCACATTCCAAAGACGTACAGGTTAGGAAGTTGTGGGCATGCTATGTTGGCGCTGGAAGCGTGGCGCCACTTGCGGGCTGCCCCCAGAATACTCTTATGCAAAAGATGCAGTTCACTGTGTTTTGATCTACATGTGACCAATAAAGATATCTTAAATCTTTGAGTGACATTGGATTATGGAGTCATTGCCCTCAGAAACCAGAGCCAGTAATTTATAATCATCGCACTCTCTCGAGTAAAAAAGTCTTACTTTCTAATATCAGAGAATAATGATCGAGATGCAAGTAAGAGACACTGAGAAGCCCGCTACTGCCATCTAGCTCCTTGAATAATGTACATCAATTTGATGCATCACTACCACATCCCAGACATCTCAGATAACAGAAAGATGCCTGCCCCTCACTAGTTGACATAAAACCGTGGATCGATAGCATTAAATTCTAATTGACACAGCTTGTGCTACAAAGAAAACTTTATCTATGATTAAGAATTTGATTTTACCCCAGTGTAGAAATGAGCAGAGGATTAACAGATCTCCTTTTCCTCCATCTCCTCAAATTAAACAGCTCAGCTGATACCACTTCCCACTCCCTCCGTGGCAAACAAATCATAAATTGCTGCACGTTTCAACATTGGTCCAATGTACCTCAGACATCCACATATACGGACTTCAGGTTATTCACCAGTGCAATGGCCATTTATAGAAACTATTTTAGTCATCCTATATAACCTCTACAAAATATCTGAACTCCAAACTTATTCATGCCTTTTCCAAAATTACACAGCGCCCCTTCCTGATGCTGATCATTGATTTCAGGAATGTCAGAGGGGAGGGGGAGCAGCTCACATGCTCCTATTTACATCAACTGTGCTGAGGTCAAGAGCGTTATGAGCTTCAAGTTCCTAGGAGTGAACATCATCAATAGCCTATTCTGGTCCAATCACAGATGCCACAGCCAAGAAATTGCAACCAGGCTAAAGAAATTTGGCATGTCCTCTTTGACCCTCACAAATTTTTATCTATGCACCATGGAAAGCATCCTATCTGGATGCTTCATGGCTTGGTATGGCAACTGCTCTGCCCATGATCGCACAAACTGCTTAGCACATCACAGAAACCAGCGACCCCTCCATGGACTCTTTCTACAGTTCTTGATGCCTTTTGCAGCCAACATTATCAAAGACCCCACACACCCGGAACATATTCTTTTCTCCCCTCCCCTCTAGCAGAAGAAAAGACTGAAAGGACATTTGACTATTATACTATAAGACTATTAAACTGTCCCTTAGTTTGATAAGGTAGACCCTTGACCTCACAATCTACCTTATTATTGCCTTGCACCTTATTGTCCAACTGCACTTTCTCTGTAACTGTCACATTTTATTCTGCATTCTGATACTGTTCTTCCTTGTACTACCTCAGTCCACTGTTGTAAAGAAATGATCTGTATGGATGGCATGCAGAAAAGTTTTTCACTGTACCTCAGTACATGTGACAACAATGAACAACTTAATTTACCCAAAGAATTGCACAGAACATAAACAGAAATAGGCCACTTGGGTCAACTAATTTGCACCAATAAGAGCATAAGAAATACGAGCAGGAGTGCATCATCTGGCCCATCGACCCTGTTCCACCATTCAATAAGATCATGGCTGATCTGGCCGTGGACTCAGATCCACCTACCTGCCTTTTCCCCATAACCTTAATTCCCCTACCATGCAAAAATCTATCTAACTGTGTCTTAAATATATTTAATGAGGTAGTCTCTACTGCTTTCCTGGACATAGAATTCCAGATTCACTACTCTCTGGGAAAATCAGTTTCTCCTCATCTCCATCCTAAATCTATTCCTCTGAATCTTGAGGCTATGTCCCTTCATTCTAGTCTCACCTACAAGTAGAAACGATCTTCCTGCCTCTATTTTGTTTAGCCCTTTCATAATTTTATGTTTCTATAAGATCCCCTCTTATTCTTCTGAATTCCAGAGAGTATAGTCCCAGGCGACTCAATCTTTTCTCATAGGCTAACCCCCTCATCTCTGGAATCAACTTGGTGTAATTCCTCTGCACCATCTCCAAAGCCAGTGCATCTTTCCTCAAGTATGGAGATCAAAAGTGCACGCAGTACTCCAAGTGCTCGATACAAATCTCTTCTCTTTTCATTTACCTTTTCCCTTTTCTTGCCATTCCCCTTTCCTGTGCCCTTGTATAGCTTCACAATTGTGTGGATTCCACAAGCATCTCTCAATCTACCTCATCATGGCCCTTGCACCTTATAGTCTACCTGCACTGCACTTCCTCTGTAATTGTATTTCTATATTCTGCATTCTGTCATTGCTTTTCCCTTTGTACTACCTCAGTGTACTTATGTTTGGAATGATCTCTATGGATGGCATGCAAAGCAAAGTTTTTCACTGTATCTTGCTATGTTACAACAATAAGCCAATTACCACAGGTGCATTCTGCGGTGCCAAGTTTCATATTTTAGCCATTCTCAGAGCAAAAAAAATTCTCATATCCTGACTGCATTTATTAACGTCACGGTCATGCAGCACAAAAACTGCCCTTCAGCCCACCACGTCCGTGCCTTCTATGTGTTGTACCTATTGCAACTAGATTTAAATGCCTCTTTGTTGAGTCCTTTTATGGCAGCTGGAAATTGTCACTAAATCTCTCTTCACACTCTTCCCCAGGGCCTTATCTTTAGATCCTTTTGCTCTTCCAGCCCATTCAGTTTATTTTTTGAAGGTTTTCCAACCACAGTGGCTGCCCTCACATTTATCAACCTCAAATTTCATTCACAATTTCATTATGTAGTCCTACATGGACATTTTTAGATATGGCCCTACTTGAAACTGAACAGCTTGTTCTTTAATCCAAATTATCCATATGATTTATGAATGATGGTGGCTCTGGCACTAGTCCTTGAGGAGCATCTTCAACTTCCATCCTATCTGAATACCTACTCACTACCACTCCTCTTTGCTTTTCTAATTTTTTCAGCCAATTATTTATTTATTCACGTGTGTTTTTCATTGATTTATTCAAATTTAAATTCTGCCAGGGGCTGAGGTGAAAGTGAAAAATATTTTGTTTCAACTCCCAAAAGCCAAGACAATGCACGGCTTAAATGCTGCCATCATTTCCAAGTCAAATTTACTGTCACATGCACAAGTACATGTATGCACAGGTGCAATAAAAAACATTTGCAGCAGCACCACAGGCATATAGCATCAGATAGCAGCATTCACAAGAAAAACAAATTAAACATAATATATACTCAAGTTTTACAAGAAAGAATTAGAACAAAAAAAAAGTCCATTTTAATGCAAAGTGATGAAGGTCGTCATAGTGTTGCTAAACTAGCGATTAAGGTTGTGCCGGTTGGTTCAAGAACCAAATGGTTGAAAGGATATAGCTGTTCCTGACTTCAGGCTTCTGTACCTCCTGCCAAAGATAGCTGCGAGAAGATGGCATGGCCTCGATGATGGGGATCTTTAATGATGGATGTTGTCTTATTGAAACAGCACCTCCTGTAGGTACTACCGATAGTGGGGAGGGATGTGCTCATAATACATTGAGCAGAGTCCACTTCTCTCTGCAGCTCCCTATGCTCCTGAGTATTTGAATTGCTGTACCAGACCATAATGCAACCAGTCCAGGATACTTTCAACAGTACACAGGGAAGTGTGTGAGAGTGTTCGGTGACAAGCTGAAACTCTTTAACCTCCTAGGAAAGTAAAGACACTGACACACTTTCCTTATGATTGCATCTTAATGCTAGGCCCAGGAAAGGTCATTTCTCTCAGTCTTGGACACGATAAAGGACAGTCTTCTAATATGCTTCTAATATGACCATTACAAACTCTCTGCTCTCAATTTTTACACCTCCATGAACTTTTCGCTACTTCTCCTCTAAAAGTTCAATCTCCTCACCTTCTAGATTCGTAGCCTTCTGTTCATTATATCATCTTCAGCACAAAATCACTCTTTCCAACACCCAACATTCACAAAAAAACCCTATTTCTTATTTTTCCCCAAACTGAGTTTTTAAGTTCATGGTTGGCATTCCTTAAAAGTAATAAAACATACTTTGCATTCTTGAATGTTGATAACCTTCAAATATAGTTGGACACTTTGATTAGACTTTCTATAAAAGATGGTTTCAAAAGGAGAAAATATGTTCTATAGATCAAACTTCTCAAATAACTAAATGTTGAACATAAACCACTGCATCAAAAAAATGTAACCAAGTTCATCACTTCAAATTTCTACTGAATTAGCTGAACACAATACTGGAAAAACATATTCAATCTAAACTGACTGTACAATCAACACTATGATACAATTTCATGACACCTTCACTCTTCCTTGCCAGCAATAGCGCATTCTTCTTAGGCAGTCCCTCAGGATAGAGGATGATCTGCTCCCTCTGACTTTGTGGGTTCAGAGGTGGATAATTAAGCCAATGTGGGATTTGTGGGTTCTTCCACAGATGGGGAAGGAGATGGCTGACGTGGTGAACGGATGGGTAGTCTGTGAGGTAGTGTGCTCCCATAACTGCTCATGCAGGGCTTCTGTATGCATTGCCCCGAGATTCCCAATATTATCCCTTGATCATCTCCATTCTGAGTGAGCATGGGTTAGGGATACCCATGAACCACTAGGAATGATGCACATTTTCCAAGGAACCTTCGAGCACAAACCCAAATCTTGCCTTAATGGTAATCTCATCCCATGACAGATCTCGGAAAAGAGCATCTGTTTTGGGAGTCTGGTGTCAGGATTGCAAACAATGTGGTCTGGCCAATGCAGCTGACAAAATAACTAATGACTCAATGCCAGTGAGGTTGGTCTAGGACAGGACACAGATGCTGTTTCCCTTAATTCTTCCAGTGAATTTGGAAGATTTTGTGAAGACAGCAAATGGTGGTATTTTTCCAATACCTTTAGATGCCTGGTCCAGGTAGTCCAAGTCTCAGAAGCACAAGGAAGGGCAAGGATCATTGCTGCCTCATAGATCACAAGTTCTGTGCCAGGTGTTTGTTCTTGATCTTCAAATAATCATTTTCCTCAATCAACCAAAGGCTTGGATGATGCTTTGAGGGCAGTAGTAAATTTCAGCATTGATGTATGCCTTCGCCCGGAGGAGGTTCCCAGGATGTAAGAAGTGGTCCACATTTCCCAGGGCCTTGATGAACCTTTATTATTGGTAGGCAGTGTGGTGCAGCAAGAGAGGTTGGTAGAAAACCTTGGTATTGAGGATATTTAATCCAAGACCCTCCTCTTGAATGCTCCAGTGAACAAATCGATGAGGTCTTAGGGCTCATCTTCCACTTCCCTACTTTAGAGTGTGACGAGCATACATGAGTTAACATTGAGTAACAGTAAACTGCCACTTACAACGTTGTTCAAAATTTCTCTTCTACGCGGTGAAGCACTGGCAAGGACCACACGTTTCCCAGCTAGTTTAGAAATCACTGCATTCAATACCATGATGTTAATGAACTAGAATTTTATAGGAAGTTAACCAGGATCTGAAAAGTAACAAAGAAAGGGTAATTATTATTAACTATAATAAGGGTGCATGTCAAATGAACTTTGACAATCCCTAGAACACAAGACTTCAATACAGAAGGAAGGAATTCAATAAGATCATGACTGATCAATGCCACTTTTTTGCACTAACCCCATTTCACTTGACAACTAAAAATACATTAATCTCCCTCTTGAACACACTGACAGACTGAACCTCTACACAGCTGCTTGTTGGTTAAAAATTCCAAATTTTCATTACCAGATGGGTGAAAACATTTTTTTCTCATTTCAATCTTGAATGACAATCATTTCTTTTGTGACTGCGACCCCTGGTTTCAGACACTGCAGCCACAGAAAACATCAAGCCCTACTTCTACACTGTCAAGACCCTTAAGAATTTTGGACATGCCAATGAGATCACCCCTCATTCTTCTGAGCTCAAGAGAGTATGGGCTTAGTCTGCTTAACCTCTCTTAATATGTCAAACTTGCCATGCCGGGAATCAAACTGGCAAACCTTTGCTGCACTCATTCTATCAAAATGACATTCTACCTTCGTAGAGACCAGATCTCTATGTTATATTCTAAATATAATCCAACTATATATTGGATTGTATCTATATAAATCCTACATAATTGTAAATTATACTTGTACTCAATTCCCATGCAATAAAAGCCAACATACCACTTGTCCTCCTACCACAAAGCTCCTTCAGATCCTGGAGGACAGTTTGAACCCAAAACATCGACCGATCTTTCCAGTGAGTAAAGTTCCTGCAGGGTGTTGCCAGCTTTTAGTTTTTCAACATATTTTGGCACTGCTTTATCAACCTTAAATACAAAAATCCTGTCAGGCGATCAGATACTAACAAAGACTTGGGCATATTCATTGACAAGAAGCCACACTGATGGTAAGACACACTCACACACACTGACACCAATGAGAACACATGGAGGTGAACATCTTGACATCGATCCACACACACACACATTAGATACTGATGTACTAACAAGACACACAGCATAGACTCATCAACTCACTCAAAACTCCAGGAATCCAAACAACATCAAGCTCACAGACTGTGAGAAAAGCATGAACTGATACACACACCAAAACACCAGCACTGACAAGGCAAACAAATATACACTGACATGAACCAACAAACAGACAGGCAGGCCCACACACAGACCAAGCCAAATAAACAGCAAACTCATTTATAATCACACACAGAAGCACAAGGGCACATATGCAAGAGTACACACTGGTAATTGTGCAATTGTACACACACTCACTGACATACATGCCATGGTAATATACATACACACACACACAGATTTACTGAAACCCTCCTCCCCACCGTCACCTCTCGCTCACTTTTCTACCCTTGTTCCTCCACCTTCCTCTTTCCCTCCATTTCTTTCTCCTTGCCCCTTTCCCCCTCCCCATCCCCTTCCCC
>JARFYF010000112.1:41173902-41184391 GCA_030265395.1 Rhina ancylostomus | reverse complement strand
TGCATTTCACTGTGTGTTTTGATGTACATGTGACTAATAAAGATATCTTAAATGGAAGAGGGGCAGAATTGAATGTGGAGCTGCTCCTATGCATTGAGCTCAGCGCTACAGACCGGGGATGAAATGGCCAATGAACAGCTTTTACTTTCTATTTTTTGGTTTGGTTTTCTGTCAGTAACCTTGGTCAGTACTTCAGTTGATACTGAAGAATATTTGTTTTAAGTGAGATTTCAAATGAAGGTCTTCTTGCTGAAATGTTCATCAAATGTCCATTGACATTCACTGAAGATAAGCACGACTAACAACTATCCCTCATTTAAAACCACCATAGATTAGACTGTCGTTTATCCAATTCCTATCAAATGACTGACTGAGATGAGAAGTAAAAGATCATTCTCAAAAACAAGTGATGATTTCTTTACCGTGAATAAAAAAAGATCAAAACACTTTTTAAAAAAGCTGATTTCTTCTGGATTATGCTGACCTATGTAATTAGTAATCCATCAGGGATGTCAGCCATTGCTTTCATCATCTGTTTTAATTAGTTATCTGTTTTCTGCTTCAGTGTAACACCAGCTGCATTGCTGTGCATCCGTATTTCTACTTTGGCATTAACGTTTGATCTTCTTCAAAAGTTTCAACTCCTTTGGTTTAGCAGATGGCAAAATATTGAGAAAACTGCAGGCGACAGGTTTAAATTTAATGATGCAGGAAATAGTGAATGTCTCAGTGACATAGCTGAGGTCAGTCCAATAGTTCTCTTAAACAGAGAATTGAGCAATACATGGGAAGATTAAAAAAAGGATCAATTGTAATGTGATGGTTTGTCAAGCTTGGCTTTTAAACAGCTGCAAATTGTAGGAGAAAGGGAAAACTGTGAAGTTAAAACATATTTTCACAGTTTTGAGACCTGAAAAATGTGCTAGCTTGGGAGATAGTGTGATTACAAAATGGAAGAGAGCAGCAAAATAATATATTGGGGACCCATAAGAAGCTGAGACAAGAGAATTAACAAGGGGGAATAAGGAAATGCCAGAGACGCTAAACAAACATTTTGTTTTCTCCTTCACTGTAAGATATTCTTTTTGGTTGCCTGGGTGAGTTTCCACAAAAATACAATCTAAAACAAAAACTTTATAGTGCACTCATCATTTTCAGAAACCTTTGGTGTGTAATCACCAAACTCACCTGTCAAAAAAGTGGCTATCTTGCAGCACAACCACCATCCTTGCCAGTAAGTTGAAGAGTAATGCAGTAAGAACCAAAACAACAGTAACGGAAAATAAGGAGGCAAAAGGAAGGAAAGTACATTTTCTAAGGAGAAAAAGTACCAAGTAAACCAATGGAAATAAATACTCACCCCCTGAATCACATGGCCTGCATCCTAGATTCTCAAAGAAATGGCTGAAGAAATAGTGAATGCACTGGTTGAGTTTTTTTTAATCCCTCGATTTTGGAAAGGTTCCTTGAGCAAGTAAAATACAAATGTAATTGGGGAGGGAAACAGAAAATGGCAAACTAGAGTCCAGTTAGCCTATTGTCAAGAAAAATACTGGATTTCATAGAGCACTTCAAAAATCATGATATTATCAGGCAGAGGTATTGTGGCCTTGGTGATGTGATGCAAATCATGATATTATCAGGCAGAGGTATTGTGGCCTTGCTGATGTGATGCATCCCAAATTAGATTAACTTTTACATCCAGTAACAAACCAAATGCAAACAGTACATACAGAGCCTGTGAAATTTTGGACATTGCAAAGGATGTGGATGACCAGATGAACTGTTCTTGATGCTTTTGGTTCAGGAAGAAACGTAGAGTGCTCTGGGAGAACTGCTGTTTTGAGTTGTGCAATGGGAAACATCTTTCTGGGTCTAAATCCTGGAACTCCCTCCCGAACAGCATTGTGAAACTACCATCACAGGAAGGACTGGATCAGTTCTTTTCAAGGGATGGGCAATAAATGATGACCTTGTTGCATGGAAGTACATTTGAATTTGTCTTATTGTAATTAGCCATTTTTTTAACAATTCCATTCGCATTGAAATGTTTCATCATGTTTGTAATCTGATGAGGCCAGATAACTGATTAAACTGTGAGATGGAGCAGATTGCTTCAATCAGCTCGAGAGCTGGATAATACACCTAGAGGTTTATTAGGATTGCTTTGAAATGCAGGCCAGGCATACAGTTGTGCATTTTACCTTGGCACGTCTGTCAACTAGATTTTAGTCACAGACTAAGGCTGTTTCTTGATCTGATTCCTGGATTAAATCAATCTAATTCTGGGAAAGTGAGGCAATCAGCAACTGGTATTTGGCAATGGATCATCACTCCATATTATGTAATTTTTCAATGAATTTTTTGTGTAAGGTAACAGAATAAAACCCCGTTAAAACAAATGTTTGAGTTGACGCAGATTGACCCCTGAGCTCACACTGCCTCCTGATGGTTGCATTGTGTGATTGATTGGGACGTGCGTGGAAAGCAGGAACTAAGCACTGATTAAAAGCACAAGGTGACAGCTCATTGTATTTAATCAGCTCTGTTTCCTATTTGAATTCAGGCTACATGCAATCAGACACTGGAGCTTCATTACCAGATAGTTACATGAATACACAGCTAGTATTTGTTTTAGAGTAAACTAATTTTTCTTTTTTGTGACCCCTTGTCACAATGATGCAGTAGTTATTTATATCAACTCAAAACAGGCAAATGTTTGTTATCTCTGTTTAAGCTACCCTCCTTCAATGATTTCTTTTGTATCCATAGTGAAGTAATTTATTTTCTCACAAGCAGGAGAACACAAAAAGAAGAAAGAATTTTTAATTTTTACATTGACTTTGATAACCTCAGGATATCCCTAGGCATTTTATAACTAATGAAGTATGTTTGAAGATTGGGAACTATTCTAATGAAGGGAAACAATGAAGCTAAATTTTGTAGAGCAAGATCTCACATGGTAATCAGATCATCATTTCTTTTGGTGATGTCACTAAATGCTAGTGGATGGATGTAGAAGTGATGGTTGCCTGGGGGAGTGAGATAGGCACTTCATGATGTGATCTGTATGATTGCATTCAACTAGATGTCCGCTGGTTGTATGTGGGAGATAACTGGTTCCAAAGAGGCAGAGGAAGGCAAGGCTAAGGTCCTTAGTGTTTGTACTTCAGCTCTCCTCATATGCCATTAGTTTTGCTGATATTCCAGAAGCTTCAGAATTCTGTCTGAGGCCACTCAGACAGAATGTTGGAGTAGGGTCCTATTTAGCAATGGTTTTGTGGAAGAGGAAACCAAGCACAGAGGATAGAACTTGAGCAGTATAGTAAAAATTGTCTGTGCAACTGAACTTGTGGGCTCAGGTTGTTGGTGTGTCCTTTGTATAGAGCTAAAAGGAGTTTAGGTGAGCTTAGAGCCTTGAGGTTTTCTGTTGACCTGTCTTAATCATGCATGTCCTCTGTTCATGGACACTGAACTGTCCGTCACAGTCACTTTCACTGTCTGGCTCAGAACACTCTTGACAGCTTCAATAGTAAGCCAGTTTACCTCATTGTGTTGTAGGCATCTGTGAGGTCCAGAGTACAACACAGCCAGAAGTCATTTTCTCCATACGTGATGAGTACCATTATAGGGTTAGTCAATACCTGTATAATCAACACCATGAATGTTGTTTACCTGTAATATTACTTGTTGGAGAATTGAATATTCTTTATCACCAATATGAGGACTTTGCTTGGTTTTGGTATGTTTAAGTATTCTCATATATATAGTGGAACTGGGTCTACATAAGTGGGCATAGTGACCAAGTTTTCTCAGGAACTCTTACAACTATCTCCTTTACATTTTGTGGGTCACTTAAAATTTTCTCCATTTTAGTGAAATCAAAAATATTGGAAGTATTCAGAGCTGAAATAAGTAGATTTTGTACTGCAAAGGAGTCCAAGGTTAAGATCAGAGAGCAATATTAAGGCCAAAATCAACCCAGCATAATATTGTCAAATTGCAGAGCAGCTCCTGCTTCTGTTATTTGCTGTAATGTACAAAGGGATGTGGGCTGCAGTTTTAAGGGTGATGCTAGCAAAGCTGCTTCAATTAGTTGTGGATAGACTGCTTGATATTCTTTCTCAGTATTCCTTTGGCAATAGGTAGCAGGTGATTTGGTTTTATGTAACCAATGAATAATTTCATACCAATGACTTTTGTGTCTCAAGGCAGTGAGTTAGCCCTCCAGCACAGTGAATGTGGTCAAGGACTGGGGGGGCGGGAGTGTGGTTTCAAAGTGGAGCTATTGACCCCCACAACCTGCTCATTTGAGGCCTTTTCTGCTGCCAAGCATAATCTCATTTCCATGCTACTAATGGAAAAGTGAGGAAGTTCTCCATTGTCCTGGTCTTCACCATTTTAACAAGTTAAGGCTATGATATGAGGATTTGGAATTTTTCAATTCCTTTGCTCAAGTATTAAATAAAGTTTTTTCTCTTATATTAATGAAATGTGACACTATCTAGATCCATTTATTATTTCTACATTACATTCAGTATTTATACTGTTCTCCCCCATTATTTCAGAAGATTATCATTGGTCATACCAAACTAAATTACTGAGCAGGTGTACTCATTGATAATTATTGATAGAAGCAAGCAGTTACAGCTTATTTGTTGAAGATAGTCAACATAGCACCACTTTGGACCATGTCCTATTCAAACTACATCTGTGCATCACTTGTGAAATGCCCTGCACACTACTGGTCTTGGTGATACATAAACAGTAGAGAGAAACTGGGCAGCACAGTAGCATAGTGGTTAGCACAACGCTATTACAGCACCAGTGACCCAGGTTCGATTCCCGCCGCTGCTTGTAAGGAGTTTGTACGTTCTCCCGTGTCTGCATGAATTTCCTTTAGATGCTCCGGTTTCCTCCCACATTGCAAAGATGTATGGGTAGGTTAATTTGGGGGTTTAAAATGGGCGGTGTGGACTCATTGGTCTGGAAGGGCCTATTACCACGCTGTAAATAAAATTTTTTTTTTAATTATATTTTTTAATTTTTAAAATGGAAGACGAGCAATAATAGGTTTACAAAGATGGTACGGTAAATAAGAGATTATAATGCAGACAAGACTGAACACAGTGGGGTGCTTTTCTTTAGAAAAAAAGAACATCCACATAAGAACTGAGGAATAAGAGTAGGCCATTGGGCCCTTTGAGCCTCCTCCACCATTCAACAAAATCATGGCTGGTCTTCTACCTCAATGCTATTTTCCTGCACTATCCCCATATCCCTTGATTCCCTTTATGTCCAGAAATCTATTGATCTCCATTTTGAATACGTTCAGTCATTGAGCCTCCACAGGATTCTGGGTTGAGAAATCTGAAGGTTTTCAGTGAAAAAGTTTCTCCTCATCTTTGTCCTGACCAGCCTACTTATTCAGATGCTATGGCCCCTGGTTTGGACTCCCCATCTCCATGCATCCAGCCTCTCAGGTCCTGTTAGAAATTTGAACATTTCCATGAGATCTCCTCACATTCTTCTGAACTTGATAGTATACAGACACGTCTATTCAGTCTCTCCTCAGACAGCAGAACTACCATCCCTGGAACCAGAGCATTGACCCAACAGAAGTCTTTAACATTATAAAGGGGCTTAGTAGGGTAGCCCAGGAGAAGATAGCAGTGGAGAATTAGGGGTCATAATTATAAGGTAGTCATTGGAAAATCCAGAAATTCAGTAAGACTTTTGATAAGCTTAGATGTGCCTCGGGAAGCTAGCTAAGCACATGAGAAAGAAAGTAGTTGAAGACTATATTCAAAAGGATGAGTTAAAGAGCGTAAGGGGGCCTGGATTGCAATAGGCATTTTGGCCAAACAGTGAGACCCTGTACTGTAAAACCCTTTAAATTGGTTTCTTAGCTGTGGATTGTGACCCTTCTCTCTCTTGTTGAACAGTAGGACAAGAAAACTTCCACTCCATTTATCTGGACCCATATTTTTCGTCAAATGTGAGGAAAACATGGAATTCAAAAATGCTCTGTGTTTGTAGCATCAATCTGTTAGTTCTGAAATGGACAATGTTCCACCTGGGCAAAATGTGCTCAGGGTAACCAATCTTAATGTGATCCTATTGCTTGTTAGCTATGATTTCCCATGAAAGACTTTATTTGAAATAAGCCATCTCAAATTTATCAAATTGAACATTCATATAAAGCTTGAGCAATAAACATTAGGCATGCAAAGTAATAAAGTCTTAAGAGTTATACAGCACAAAATAGGCCCTTTGGCCCAACCCATCCATCCTGACCAAGGTGCCTTCCTGAGCTAGTCCTGTTTGGCTGCTTTTGGCCCATTTCCCGCTAAACCTGTCCTATCCATAAACCTGTCAAAATATATTGTAAGTATTGTAATTGTACCCGCCTCAACCACTTCCTCTGGCAGCTCATTCCATAAACCTACCACTCTCTGTGTGGGAAATACTTGCCCCTCAGGTCCCCTTTAAATCTTTCCCTTCTTACCTTAAACCTATGCCCTCTAGTTTTAGACTGCCCTACACTGGGGAAAAAACTGTGACCAATAATCTTATCTCTGCTCCTCATGATGTTATAAACCTCTAATTTCACCCCTCAGCCTTCTTTGCTCCAAGGAAAACAAACCCAGCCTATCCAGTCTCACCTCATAACTCAAGCTGTCCAGACCCAGCAACATACTTGTGAATCTTTTCTGCACTTTCTCTAGCTCAAGCACATCCTTCCTATAGCATGGCAACCAAAACTGCACACAATATTCCAGGGGCAGTCAAGAGTTAATTAACTCAACTCATAAAGGGAAAAGATAGATAATGATACTTAGGGTGTGTACCCTTTATTATTTCACTTTGTGGCTGTTTGTGAGACTTATCTGTGTGCAAAGTGATCTAATACCATGTTCAACTACAGAACAGAGTCATTGCGCTTCATACTAGTTCATTGTATGTCACTATTCAGGGATGCTCTTACAATGCCAATTGAATGCAGTGTTTTTTTTTACTGAAGAACTGCATTATTCTTGAATAATTCTATAAGCTGACATAAAATCAAAGAGAATATCTGACCACCAACCATGTTCCAAGTACCACTGGGAGCTCAAATTTAGGAATTTTGTTTCTTCTGACCCACCTCCTTGCATGTCTTCCCATTAATGAATGCAAGTTCACACAAAAATATCATTTAAAAAAAACTTTATAGTGCACTCATTATTTTCAGAAACCTTTGGTGTGTAATCACCAAACTCACCTGTCATAAAAATGGCTACCTTGCAGCACAACCACCATCCTTGCCAGTAAGTTGAAGAGTAATGCAGTAAGATTAGATACATAAAGGACATATGATACCTTTTGTGAATTTCAAAGCATTAATCCAATCAATACATTCCAATGACATCTTAAACCGCAAGGGCAAAACACAAGCAAGTCAGCATTTGTAGTTTCAACATTGAAACTAGATTAGTGCTTTAAATTCACAGCAGGGTATCTGATACTGTTTGCAATTCATGTGGGTAGAGAATTATCTTGACTTTTTTAAACTTGTATCTGTTGCCATAGTTTCATTTCTCCTTACAAAAATGTTCTGTGAACTTGATATGCTGCACGGCGGATCAGCCTGTGTTCGCTTTCTTTCCTCTTCTCCCTGTGCACACTTTCAAATCCATTTTGTCTTGATTTTGAAACACTTTGTCTTGGTCTCTGCCACAGTTTTGGTTCCCCAGTCACCAACTCCATAAACCAGATTGTTTGCAACCTTATTTCCATATTTGACCCTGAGATGAGCTTCCAACTGCATATCTGCACATTAGATTGGTCACTTATTCCCCCCTCTATAATACTGCCAGATCACATCCTTGCCTTGGTTTATCTGCTGCTGAAACTCTTGTCCAGGACTTTTGTTACATAGTCTCTCTTCTATTTTCTATAAATATGAGATCATCCCAAGTTCTGCCCTTATCCTTTATCAAACGAAGTCCCATTTACTTATTACTCATACACTGGCTGATCTATATTTCCTCCTGGTTAAGTGATATACTGGTTTTAAAATTCTCATCCTGCTTTCAGATCCTTGTATAATCTTGCTCCTCTATACCTTCATAATCTCTTCCAACTCCTAAACCCTTCAAGATATCTCTGTTTCTCCAATTCTGGCTTCTTGATCATTGCCAAATTTAATTGCTCCACCATTGGTGGCTGAGCCTTGAACTGCCAGACACTAAGGTCTGGAGTTTACTTACTGAGCATTTTTGATATCTACCTTTTTGTCCTCAACCCAGAACTGGAAAAGCAGAGATATTATGAAGGGTTTAGGGGTTGGAAGAGATTATGAAGGTATAGAGCAGCAATATTATAGAGGGATCTGAAAGCAGGGATGAGAACTTTAAAACCAGTATATCGTTTAACCAGGAGGAAATGTAGATCAGCCAGTGTATGAGTAATAAGTAAATGGAACTTGGTTTGATAAAGGATAAGGGCAGAACTTGGGATGATCTCATATTTATAGAAAATAGAAGAGAGACTGTGTAACAAAAGGCCTGGACAAGGGTTTCAGCAGCAGATAAACCAAAGCAAGGATCTGACAGAGGATGCTTCTTAAAACTTACCTCTCTGACCAAACTTTTGGTCAAATACCCCAACTCATAGATCACTCTCAGATTTTATTTGACAGTGTTATTCTGGAGCTCCTTGGGATGTTTTGCTGTGTTAATGCCTGATTTGTAACCTAACTTCTTCCTCATTATATAAAAAATTGAGGGAATGAAGGCATAGGAGGATGCCAATAATCCCTCTATACTGGCATTCTTGTGAAACATGGCTGATCTCCATTTTCTCATTTCTTTTCCCCTTGCACTTTCATATTGTCTGAAAACAAAAGTTCCACTAATTTAGCCTTGATGTTTCGTATTGACTCCCGGCAGCTGCATCCTGTTGATGGAGAGAGATCCAGGTACTATTCATGCTAAAAAGGGTTTTCTGATTTCCCTCCTGAATGACCTACTTATATTTAAGTTTAGGCATTTCGTGACCTGGTAGAATAACAAACTGGTGAAGGGTCTTCAACTTGAAATGTTAACTCAGTTTCTCTCTTCACAGAGTCTGAGTGTTTTGAATATTTTCTAGTCTTATTTCAGATCTCCAGATTCTGCAGTATTTTGCTTTTAGTCTTGTTGAATATAACAGAACCTCTGATATAGGCAGTATATGATTACCATTGTTAATTTCCTGAAATGAATTAACTATATTGTTATTTCTTCACTTTTCTATACAGTATGCAGGTCCCACATATGCAGTTTCATGATTAAAAATTATGATAAAGATCCATCTTTCCAGAGTCAATGATACATGATAATCTAAATGGAATAAATTGCTAATTTGAAAAACATTCTGCCTTCCATATAAGGGTAAGGGATCAGGAGTAGTGATATCTTTTAATGCTGATAAATCTAGATGTAAGGGCAAGGTCACCATAGCACCTGGTACTGCTCGAGTTGAAGAGGGTAGGAAAGAAATTAAGCTAGGTAGAAATGATCAGGTGACTTCAAACTTGGATTTTAATAGACTCGGAGGAAAGATGGAGAAGGCTACAATGTCTACAATTCTGAATTCCCGGGGAAATCTAACCAAGAGAGATATTATTCCTAATTTCAAGACAGTGCTAGTGCAAGTAGGAAGACTAGTTATCAATTTGCTATTCAGGAAGAATCAGAGATGAAGGTTAGAAGTCTACTGGACACTGAACTAATTTCTTGCTCACCTGAACCATTGTGGCCTTCAGGTGAGCACTCGGACTACTCTTCCCATATAATCTCCATAATTTTTACATTAGTCTGTTCCACCTGTAAACTAGGTTTCTGTTGTCTATAAGTTAGAAGTCTTTGAGGATTTCAAGTCAGGAAATAAACAGTTGACATTTCGGGTTGAGACCCTTCATCACAACCCCATGAAGGGTCTTGAGCCGAAACGTCGACTGTTTATTTCCCTTCATAGATGCTGCCTGATTTGCTGAGTTCCTCCAGCATTTTGTGTGTTTTGCTCCAGATTCCATCAGAATCTCTTGTGCCTCACCAGCTAGGGAGTATGGTCCAAAGATTAGAGCTAGCCCTTTCAGGAATGAAGTTTGGAAAATGTTCTACATGCAAATGTTAGAAATTCAGAGCTTTCTTCCTGAAAGTGGCAGTTGAAATTAAGTTAACATTACATCTGACTTTGATAGACTTTTGTAAACACAAGGAATATAGGGAATATGAAGTTAGGTTACAAAATAGCTCTGATATCTTTGAATTGCAGGACAGACTATAGGGTTAAATATCCTACTTGTGTTCCTATAACTTCCAAGTAAAAGACATCTGTTCTTCTCACACGTAATGCTGTCATTGGGCACCTACTCCATGCCCTAGTACCTTGAGTAAATGTTACCTTGTACCTTGCAGAACCACTATCTCACTTATCACCTGCCAGCTTGTGCTCCTCCCCC
>JARFYF010000112.1:40946262-40957027 GCA_030265395.1 Rhina ancylostomus | reverse complement strand
TGTAAATATAAAAAATTGTGATCTAGGCAAATGGTATTTATTAGACAACTGTTCTAAAGACATAAAACAGTTATTGGGAACACAACGTTAGAAGAACATGGTTGGAACTATCCTTTCAAAAGGGAATCAGATATGCTTAGGAGATATTTTGTAGGTTCACAGGAACTGACCAAGGAGATGTGCAGGACTGATTGGATAGATGATCCAAAGAGCCAGCATGAGATACTGAATGGCCTGCTCAGGTGCTGCTTAATTCTCCCCACCAGTTGGGCAAACTCACGCCTGGATCTGCTGGTTTCAGCTGTTGTTGTTCCAGCGGAGGTGCAGGCTTGGTTCTCTGATTATCATGTTTTGGTGTACTGTATCTCAGCTCAGCAGGTTTCTCATTCAAACAATAGGGCTCTGTAGCAGACAATGATTTACCTGATTGCTGCTGAGACTGCAGTTTGCTCTGCATTTATCAAAATAGTTATTATCCAATAACCCTGCACAGGTAGTAATGAAAGAATTGCTCACAGTCAGCGCTTGCTTGTTAACAAATAGTTGTCAGATCCTTTCTGTGTTGGTGGTAGGTTGCAGTGTTCTTTCCACGTTCACTCAGGTGTCAAGAACAAAAGAGAACTTTCTGTATTTAGCACTCAAACTCCGCAAGGAGCAGTCTGAGGAACGTGTTCCATGGCATTACATTCAGTTCTTAAGCTGCATGTTGGAATGTTTCGGAGGAACAAGAACACAGGTTATAAAAACCAGCCTGTGGGGACAGAGGAAGTTGTAAACTGTGGAGAGTATCCACAGACTGGTTAATTAGGCAGATAGAATTCACTTCAGCAAAGTGTAAAGTAGTGGATTTGGGGAGGACAAACAATGAATGTGAGAGAGACATACAGGTAGTCTGGACTGGGGTACCAGGTTATAAGAACGTAGTCGATAGAGAAAATGGTTAAGAGTGGAATAGCTTTTGTGATTAGGGATGAAATCTCATCATTAATAAGAGAGGTAAGAAGGCAAAGGAGAATTGATGGGAAGAACAATGTATTAGAAAAGGATAATGCCTGGTAGTAACTGTAAGATTGATAGAATGCATAAATCAGACAAGCAAAGAGTGTTTTGTTTCGATGGAGGATTTTATCTTTCCTGTGGACTGAAGTCCACATTTGAAAGATTTCTTTGTTTAAGATTTACAGTGCAATTGAAAACCTTATCAAATTCAGTCAGCTGCTGGGATCAACTGTCTCCCCAAGCATCTTGGCATTCCCAGTGGGTCTCCCATCCCAGTACAGACGAGGCCTGAATCTGCTTTGCTGGTTACACAAAGAACGCGACAAGAACACTGATCTATTGCTCCCCATCTGAAAGGGAAGGGATTTCTAGAGTGTGCCGGACAGCTTTGTGCAAAAATAGACCCTGAATTAACAAGAGAACAGGTCACATTACCTTTGGCCTTGGCCAGTAAGCTAGGTTGAGTGAGGGAATACTCATCTACAAGTGACAACAATATGGTCAATTTCCCTGAAGTGTTTGACAACTTGAGAAACAATTACAAAGGTTCTCTGTCTAGGTGGGAGTGATAGAGATTTGTCACAGAAAACCAGGTACATCTGCTGAGGGGTAAAACCACAACAGAACATGGAGATGCCTGGAAAAGGTGTCACTGTGACAGAGCCAATTTATACTCCCAAGGGCAAGAGATCTGGTTGCTAAACAAAGCAACAGATGACTAAAGAAATAAGAGGCAACGTAAAACTTAAGGGGAAAGATGAGAACTGTATGAGATCTTCAGTTACCCAGAAGGATAGTTGATGGAAGAGGTAGCTAGAGCAATGAAAAGGGGTATGTAGAGAAACTTGCAAGGGATATCAAATTCAACCTACTTTTACAATTTTCTTAGGGGAGAGTAGCTAGCAACCATGTGGAATCGTTAGAGATAGGGAAATGGCAGCCATGTTGAATGATTACTTTGTATCATTATTTAGAATGGAAAAATATATTACCGGCATCCTGACATAATCTGCATTAAATCAGGGACAGAGACTCAACAGAATTAAACAGCCAGTGTAACAGTGAGGATTGAGATAATGTCAGTGGAGAGTGACAAGTCCTCAGGGTCGATAGTTTCCATACCAAGGTACAAAGAAGCTGGATTACTGACATATCCTCGCCATAATTTATCAATGTTCTCTTGATTTTGATACTGCTCCTTTAGGTTGGAAAATCATGTACATCACTCTGCTGTTTAGGAAAGATGGAAACCAGGGAAGTGTGGACTAGTTGTGGCTCGAACATCTGTTGTTGGGAAAATAATAATCTTCAGTCAATGATAGTGAGGAGGAAGTATGAGATGATTTGGTGGAGCTGGCGTGAATTTGTGAAGAACAGACCAGTCAGTCCTGAAAATTTGCTTGTTTTTTTATTAATAGATGTTTAAACCAGTGAATGGCAGAACATCTATGGATCTTGTTTACATGAACTTCCAGAAGACATAATAAATTCTCTCAGAAGACATTGCAGCCATTGTTGAAGCTCATGGAATTTAAGGCAGGATATTAATCTGCCTAGAAGGTTGAGCAACAGAATAGGGATAAGTGCCATGGAATTGGATCGGCAGGATGTACTCATCAATGCCCCTCTGCTGCTGTGACAGTTTCCAGTTCCCTGATCCCAACCACAGCATGGATGTACAATAATGGATGTTTACAGATTATCCCCCAGCAGCCCTGCCTCACCCTATCATAAATGTTTCCCTTGTCCTGGTTATTCCTTCCTCATGGTAGTAACGCCTTACAGTGACAGTGACCCAGGTTCAATTCCGGTTGCTGTCTGTAAGGAGTTCATATGTTCTCCTTATGGCTGCGTGGGTTTCTTCCAGGTGCTCCATTTTCCTCCCGGTGCTCCAGTTTCCTCCCACATTCCATAGACGTATGGGTTAGGAAATTGTGGGCATGCTATGTTGGCGTTGGAAGTGAGGCAACACTTGCAGGCTGCCTACCAGAACCCTGTATGCAAAAGATGTATCTCACTGTGTTTCGATATACATGTGACTAATAAAGATATTGTATCGTATCTCACTCTCCAACTTAAAACCAAATTATTCTCTCTTCAACTTGAAATGTTGACTTTGTTTCTATTTATCTCAGTAGATGCTGCCTGAATGTCCCCAGCATTTTCTGTTCTGGTGTATTAGTGGGTCTTACAAGGATCCACACTGATATTTGCAAAAACTGTAGGTGACAGGATAGAAAGTCTGGCATCCAACCTTGCCAAAGACACCAAGAAAGGTGGCATTGTAAGATAATAGCAGCATTACATTACAAATAGGTGCTAATAGATAAACAAATGGACAAACTTGTGGCAAATGCACTTCACCACAAACACCTGGAAGATTGCTTTGGATTTAAAGGGAATTGAACTGTGTATTTTCTCAATGCTGAAGAGCCAGAAGTCCAAAGAGATTTGGGGTTCCATATCCATCATTCGTTACAATGCGTGGATATATCAAAAAGGCTAATTGCAGTGGATCAAAACCCTCCTTAGTCCATGCCTGGGCAAGGAAGGAGATATTCAGCTTGGAGGGACGGCAGTGTGGTTTACAGGATTCATACCTGGGTTCACTTGTGAGGAGATGAACACAAAATAAGGCTGCATTTCATGAATTGTGAAGGTTAAGCGGTGCTTTGATCGAGGTGTTCAAGAGGTTAGAGAGTGGATGGAGAGAACCTATGACCGAGGTTGGGGAGCCTGGACTAGGAAACAGAGTCCAATATTTAGAAGCATGGTTAGGAAAGGGCATCCTACCTGCAGAGGTGGTGGAAATTCAGAACTCTCTTCAGGAAATGGTAAGTCACTGAGAGTTGAGAGTTACTTTCAAGTCTGAGATGAATGTTTTTCATTAACTAGAAGCATTAAGAAATGCAGGGAAGAGGTAGTTATTTGGAGTTAGATCAAGAAGGGCTCAGAGGCTCCTTGTCCTCTGCTCCCTTGACTTAGAGTGCATGTCCATAAATCCCTGAAGGATCTTTTGTGGCTTAGAGATACAAGTGGAAGAAGTCATGCTGGAACTTCATAAATACTAATTCAGCCATAGCTGACGTACTACAATACCTCATGGCAGGAAGACTATGCAGATGGCATGGATGAAATTTACAGAAACATAGCTGGGATTGAGGAATGCTTAAAGAAAATGGAATTGTTCTCTTTGGAACAGAAGAGGCTGAAGGGAGATTGAACTGACGTACGTACAATGATGAGTGGTTGGGGAGGGTCAATTTTCCTTGGAAGGAATGGATTAAAATAGAAAGAGTAGTGGGGACATGAGCAGGAATTCTTTCACCAAGTTTGGTGAGGATTGGGAGCTCACTGTCTGAAAAAAAGAAGCTATAAAACCTTGGAATTTATAAAATGCACATTGATTAACACAATAGATAAAGGGCTATAGACTGAAAGCTAGGAAAAAGGATTAAGCTGGATATCTCTTAAGACCAGCTGAAAGGCCTTCTTATAATAATGTTGCACTAGCACTGGATAGAATGCATCAGAACATTATATACCATCATATAAACCTATGATTTTCACTTGACGATGGGGTCAGCCAGAGTGAAAGCCCAAACTTCAGTGGGTGATCCCAACACCCACCACTGATGCAAACCCAATAGGTTCAGCACTGGATGCTTCTGTAAAGGGATGAACATGGAATTGGAGCCTGCTCCAGGGGAAAGATTTGGAACAGGGTAAGCTCCTTGAGGGAATGAGGTATATTGAGCTTTTGATATGGATTGAGGGCTCCATGATGGCTCTGTTGGAGCTTCCTTACTTCTGAGTCAGAAGGATGTGGGTGCAAGTTCACCTGAGAGACTCAGATGCAAAGACCTAGGCTGACATTTCAGTGCAGGTGTCTGCAGTACAGGGCTCTGCACAGTAGGAGCTGCCACCTTTTGGATGTCAATCTGCTCTCTCAGGTGGATATGAAAGATTCCATGGCACGTTTACAAGCAGAGGGTGGTAGCTATCCTCATTCTGGCCAATATTAATTGCTCAATATATATTACAGAAAAGGATTACCTCATCACTATTACATTGCTGTTTATGGGAGTTTGCTGTACACAAATTGGCTACCATGTTTCCTGTATTACAACGCTGAGTATCTGTGTCACTGTGCTGCCCAAAAGTGTGCTTTAAGGACAAGACCAAGCACCAGGCTCTGAACAGTCACTCTTATTCACTCCTGAACCTTGGTTTAGACTCGCCCACACTGGGAGATTTTGAAAATGAGAGAGAGGGGACTGAGGATTTCTATAAAGGAATGAACCAAAACAATTCACTGCTTCAGTCAGTTTATTCATTAATTGGGGCAAAAAACCTGCAGATACTGGAAATCCAAAACAAAACACAGAATGCTGGCCAGGCAGAATCTGTGCAGAGAGAAACGGAGGTAACATTCTGGGTCAAGCCTTCACCAGAACTGGAAAAATGGGAAGAAAAGTGCATTTTAAGTTCATTCAGTAAACCATATTTCAAGTCAATCTTAGTGAAAGTTCTGCATTTAAAATCATTTAGGGGATGTGGATATCATTGGCACAGACACATTTATTGCTCTTCCCTAATTACCCTTGAGAAGAAACCAATAAAAGTGATCTCTTTTATGAAAATGTGTTCTGATCTGATACTTGGCAGTCTATTTATTCTTATAGCTTGAAGTTAAGGACTGTTTTTGTAAATTATGTCCTTAATTCCTTTGTTTTCCCTTGTGATTTGACTTGTTTTGATTGTAGTCTACATTTTGCAGAGACTAACCCTCAAAAACCTCTTCCTGAGCTTCAGAACGTTCAGGGACATCCTGAAGGCTTCAGTGTGAGAGGTCAGAGGTTGACCAGACTGCCAACATCAAAATTACACATGGGGAAAGGCTGAATGAAGGACGGTGGGAAAAGGCAACTGAGGAAGGTCCTGGTGAGGAAGGGAAGATTCAGCAGTAAAGAGAATCTGCTTATTTAATAACCATCCACATTGCTTTATTTAATCTGGGGAAGTATAAATGTCACTCTCTCATCATTAGTATTCCATAGTTGCAATCAGTCCTGGGCCCCCAAGTCCTGGTCCACACTTTCTCTGCTGGTTCCCTGGCCCAATGTTCATCAGGCATCCGATGACCTTGACTGGGTTCACTGACCAGCTGACAGAAGTTGTGCAAGTTCAGTTTCGCATCTGGCCTTGGGCTTTTCACTCCTGAAGGTTTTCAGGAGTGAGAACACTCAATGCAAGTTATGGGTATAGAATTGAGGTAACTGAACAAAACATGAAGAATAATTTTTTTTATGCAACCACTGACTGTGATTGGGAATGCATTTACAGGCAGAGAGACACTTAGGAACAAGAAGAGGCTAATTAGTTCCACTGTTTAATGAGAAGGCTGATCTGTGATGAAGCTCTTCCCTGTATCTCAGAATCATAGTATTGTTATATGGACTTGCAGTTTTGAAGACCTCTCGGTGGTCTTATCGAAACCTGCAAGAATCTGAGGGAACTGATAGGGTGAATTCTGAGAGGATATTTCCCCTGGTAGAGGTACCTAGAACTGGGGAATAGGTTGAGAATAAGGCATTACCCACGGCAGATGGATTGCGTGGGGAATTTCTTCTCATAGAGGGTCTTCAGAACTCTTAACCCCAGAAGCTGAGACATTTAACAATTTCAAGGCAGAGAATGACAGACATTTGACTACAAGGGTACTAAAAGGTATGGAGAGAGCATAGGCAATGGGTGTTGAGGCCAAGATTGGATGATCTTGTTGAATGGTGGAGCAGTGTCGAGGAGCCGACAGCCCCATTCCTGCTCCTGCTTGTTATATGCTTAAGTTAGGGCACGAAAGGTGGTTCAGTAGAACAACACCCTCTGTCCCGTTCTCCTGCTCATTCACCATAACATTGCAAATTATTTCTCTCTCAAATGCCTATCCAATTCCCATTTGAAAGCCCTCATTGCTTCTGCATCCACCAATAGACAATGAGTTCCAAATCATAGCCCCTCTGCATGTGTCCTCACCACCCATCTATCTTTTACCCATCACTTTCAGTATTCTCCCCCACCCTCCTGATTCTTAAAATGTTGCCAATGGCAGTAGCTTCCATCTGTGTGTCCTATTTCAACCACTGGTCCACTTCTAGCAACTCTCCTCCTAACCTTCTTTGCTCCAAGGAGAGAAACCTCATCTTCAGTCTAACCTTGGAGTCCCTCTAGTATATCCCTTCTACAGCCTCCGTGACCTTCCTGTCCTTCCAAATGTTCGCTATGCAATCTGCCAGTCGTACCACTGTTTTGCACAGGTTCGATATATTTCCTTGCTTTTGTACTCCTTTTATAAAATCACAGGATCCAATATGTTTAGTAACTACTTCTCAATATGTCCTGCCATCTTCAAGGATCAATATACATGTACACCCAGGTCTCTTGACACCTGCACACTGGTTAGAACTGCGCCATTTGCTCTACATTGTTTCTGTTTATTCCTTCTGCCAAAGTGCATCAGTTTACACTTTACTGGGCATCTATTATTTCACTGTCCAATCAGCCAGCTTCTCATAGACTTTCACAGGCATTCATCAGGCATTGATAATCGTCCCTGGTTGGAGGAGAAAGTTAAGACTCAACCACATTGTTCAAGTCACACCTCTCCTAGAAGAGCAAAGGGAGGCAGATTTCCTTCCATGAAAATCATTCATGAGTCAGATAGGTTTTTACTAAAACCCAATAGTTGCAGCTATGGAATCCCTTTCACTTACCATTACTGAGTTTTTTTTAAAGTCAGAGATTTATTTTACATTTGGATTTGAATTCAGTTGGGATTTGCAATGTCCATGAGCCAATCTTCCAGTGTCCTGGCTGCTCGGTGTTACCCTCAGTGTTACTACCTTCCTTACTGTTGTTTACTGAAGATTTGTGGATGACACAAATTCAGGAAAACTTCCCTACACTCATCTCAGTCATCAATTATACCATAAAAATGAGTGATCCCAGCCAAGATCCCTGGGATGCTCCTGGGGTACATCATTTACCATTACTTTTCGTGTTCTGCCTTTGGGTCAGTTTTAGGATTAAACAGAAATGCCGGCCATTACCTGGCCTGCCCTTTCTTTGAACAAGGGTGCACTTACCAGTTCCCTGGCACCTTGCCTGAACCGAGGAATGATTGGAAGGACATGGCAAATCCTTCTCAGTCTCCACCTCCACTTTCTTCAGAAACATCCCATTCAGACCAGCTTGCATGCTCACATTCATCCATCCTAAACTTTGGAATTTTTCATTCTTTACGCTATCTTAGTTGGCTCCACTTAACACTGTGCTACTGTTCTTTACTGCTATCTCCGTGAACCTTATTCCTATTTTCTAATGTTTGTTGCTGGTACTAGGTCTGCCAATGTAGTTGAATCCCTCCTCTCCCCACTAATGAACCTCCCAATTGGGACATTGCCATGCAATTATATATTGTACAGTTATATGGTAATGCAGTTATACAGTAATATATTGCGTTCCATGATGATGTATTGAATATAGATCTAACCATATCTTTTAACAGACAATTAGATAAGTACTTGAAGGAGAAAAAGTTGCATGACATGGAAAGAACAGAAAGGGAAAAATTGGTTAGCTCTTAGAATGGGTTGGGTCAATCAGCTTCTAGCTGTGATATAGTTTCATAATTCTCTGATTTACTAACAAGGTTAAAAGTAGACACTCTAAACTTTATTTATGCAGCACAGTAACAGGCCCTTCCAGCCCAACGAGCCCACGCCACCCAATTACACCCATGTTAACCTACCAACCCATAGGTCTTTGGAATATGGAAGGAAACCAGAGCATCCAGAGGAAACCCATGCAGTCACGGGGAGAACATACAAATTCCTTACAGACGGCAGTGGGAATTGAACCCCGATGGCTGGTGCTGTAATAGCATTACACTAACTGCTACGTTACCGTGCCACCTGGTAGAAAGATGGGAAGTAACTCCTAGAGCAGGCAGCTAGGTTGAAAGGAATAAGCAAGGGCTTGGAATGCAAATTATTCAATGGGGAGAACTGCAGGAGATTCAAGTTAACAAATGGGAAACGAGGTGAGAAGGTGATTTGGAATAAGGAGAGGTCAGGAATTCTTGAATGTCTCCTTTAGAACTTTTGATCAGTAGTTGTATAAAGTTAAAGAGTGAATCCTATAGACTTTGGAATTTCTATTTCTTGTTCCTTCTAGTGTAAACAATTATGTTCTGTTGTGACCGGTCCTCAGTAACTAACTACAGCAGTGTGTCAGGCCTGCCCCAATCAAATTATATAAAGAACTCCATCAGTCACCATGTGTGTTCAAAACTGGGACCAATAAACTGTTGGACACAACAGAAATTGGAAGTGATGCAGATGGATGATGGGAAGAATGTTGCAGTAGAAGGTTGGCTGAGACTGAACTGAATGAGAACAGGCAAGGCCCACTCCTGCTCCTATCTCTGACATGATTTAATTCTTTAACTACTTCTGCCATTGGAACACAGGTGGAGAGGGATGAAGAAAAACCCAGGGATCATGCTGTTTCTCTGTTCTCATTCAGCCTAAGCTGAATGTCCCTCCTTCTGATTTCATTGATCTGGATGAAAATTTGATGTGTTGTATCGGTGAAATACATGCACGAGTCAATGAACACTGACATTCACCACACTGCACAGATCAAGACAGGATCAAACAGTGTTGCAAGCAACTGTACCTCAAAAGTAATTGTATAATTAGCTTTATCACTGTAACTCTGTACATGTGACAAAAATAAACCAATTACCAAGCAAGGGCATCAGATGAAAACATATTTGGAAATATGTTAGTTTATCAGTTTAAAACCACAGGATCCAGTGATGGTTCACTGGTATTGGGAGGAGTGTTAGTTTGTTGTAGATTAACCTCTGGGACTCTTGAACTGCATCCTTCCCCCACCCAGGCAGGTACTGATCTAAATGCTGGCCATGACTCAGTGAGTAGATCCTTTCTCCTCAGTTAAGAGATTGTGTGTTCAAATCCCACTCCAGTGAATGTAGCATGCAGTCTAGGCTGAAGCTGTGGGGCCATCTGTCAAACAAGGAGTTAAACCAAGACTGTGTTGATTTTTCAAGTGGGTGTAAATGATTATGTTGACTTGGGGAGCAATCCCAAACATCTGGCCATATCCATGTCCCTCGACGAATATTGCAAAAGCAAACAGTTTATCTGGTCCTCATAGCGCTCTTGGGATCTTACTATGTGCAAGTTGATGGTGGTGTTTCCATGGTGAAAACATTTAAAGTAAAAACTACATTATTGGCTATAAATGCATTGAAATGAGCCAAGGTTGTGAATGACACTACAGAGTCCTTTATTTAATATTGGCAGATTAACAAAACATTTACTCATTTTGGCATTCACATGCTGGGCTTTGCCACAATGGAAGATGGGTGAAACCACTCTCCATAAACAGGAATTGTGAAACAGGAAGGAGGACCAGACCTCAGCTGGTTTACCTTCCACTGTACTTGAACAGGGTCTCTCTGGGTTATGAATGACCTGATTTATGGAAATCCAACTTTACGCAAATTCTCTCATACAGTTTTAATGCATTTTTCAAACTAGTAATAATAATAAAAAAATGTGTAATAATGAAATGTTTCATGGTAATCATTAAAATTGGATACAGTACATAATCAAACATTTGTTTGATTATGGGTGGTTTTAGGGTGATTATTTAATGAAATGAAAGAATTATAGCC
>JARFYF010000112.1:40775316-40790983 GCA_030265395.1 Rhina ancylostomus | reverse complement strand
GTTTTACCAGGGCAGAGAGGAGTGTAGACAGAGTCCATGGAGGGGAGACTGGCTTCTGTGATGTGGTGAGCTGTGTCCACAGCTCTATGCAGTTTCTTGTGCGAGTGACTGTGAACAATCTCTGTCCCTCAGACCTGTCAGTCTCTGGGAGAGGATGGGGTTGTGACAGGTTGGAAGAGAGGTGGCAGAGAAAAGATCTGATCCAAGGTGGATGTACATTAACAAACATTACAGGAAAGGCAAATCTGAAATGCTACATCAAACAAAACTGTGACTGCGGGGAAGGCAAATTATGTCTTAAAGCTCCTCATGGAACAGATTCTAGGCAGGGTAATGGGGAAATATTCTCAAATGATTTACTGTGGAGCTTGAGAGCTGGTTGCTGGGTTGAAGGGGTGGGTGGGGGGGAAAACACCCAACTGCCTTTTCCATTGGATGGCTAAAATAGGTTTACAATGTGTTCATCGGTCTGACAACAATTCTACCTGTAACTCCAACATCTGCAGTATTTCCTTCTCACAGTAAACTGACAGGCAGATACATCTTGGATTGGCTGAAACTGATAGCCAGGCAACATTAGACAGCACCAAATGGAATATTCTGAATTAGGTCAGATCGCATCCAAGGCTACAATTAAAACTGCTTACTGCACTGAGTGGCTCTTCAATTTCCTCATAGACTAAGTGCTTTAAGTAGTACATAAATCCTTTTCCAAATTTCTGAGGTTCATTTTCCCATAAAAGCCTTCTGCTGATTAGGTCACTCAATGACTTGCCCGACATCTTATAGTAGGGGAGAGTGAGGTGAAAATCATCCATCTCAAACCTAGTGCCAAAACAAGTCCAAACATCAGTTAAAACAGCCTTCAACACAGATTATAAACATGCAGGCGTTCAATTCCTTAACGTGGTGTTAACTAAAAGTTAATGGAACATATATTGGAACCATAGAACACTACAGCAAAGAAAACAGGCCATTTGGCCCTTCTAGTCTGTGCTAAAATGTTATTCTGCTAATTGTCAATGAACATGTCCTTTTTTTTAAAAAGAGCAGAAGAATTAGGTAGCACTATCTTAATAAGTGTGGTCGTACAATGGGAATCTGAGAGATACATCACAGCAGTAAACACTGAATTATTTAATCACATAGCAGAGAAAGAGGCCATTTGGCCAAAAGTAGCTCCTTTGATGTGGGTAGAGATATCTAATTAGGTCCCCTTCCCTACGGCCTGCGAATGTTTCTTTTCTCAAAGTCATGATCATACAACTCTCTCTGGCAGAGAGTCACACTCTTCCACTATCCTATCCATGAGGGGCTTCCAATGTCTTTCATGTGTGTTCTGCCCAATCCTCCTCTCCACCCACCTCTTATGAAAGTTTCCCCTCGTTCTACCCTATCAATCTCTTTCAAAAATCTTTAAAGAATTTAATTTCTGTCATTCCTAATTTTCTGTGTTTCAGGAGATTCAAGCCTGATGTATGGAATCTCATCTCATAATACAGCTCCCAGGATCTTCATAGCAGCAGCTTGCTGCATTCTTTTGGGGTCCAGAATTGTACACAGCGCTCCAAGTATGGACTGCTATAAAATAAACACAAAAACATAAAAAATTAGAGGGGGGGATCTTGATCAGCTAAGTAGGTGGGCCGAGAAGTGGCAAATGGAGTTTAATTTGGATAAGTGTGAGGTGTTGCATTTTGGAAAGTCAAAACCAGGTAGGACTTTCACAGTGCATGGTAGGGTCCTGGGGAAGCCAAATCATTGGGTGTATTTAAGGCCGAGATTGATAGGTTCTTGATCGGTAAGGTGGTTAAGGGTTACAGGGAGAAAGTGGGAGAATGGGATTGAGAAAAAAATCAACCACGTTTGAATGGCAGAGCAGACTTGATGGGCTGAATGGTCTAATTCTGCTCCTATATTTTATGATATTTTAGTCTTATGATTGAAGCATGTTCTGGTAAGTCTCCAGTGCACCGTCCCCAAGGACTTAAAATCCTCCCAAATGTGTGTACACAAAGCTAGATTCCCCATAAGGCCTCCCTCCTGATTTATAGTTTTATTTTCTCTTTACCAGTTTTGTGTGTGAGGGGTGGTGGAGCTGTGAGGGTGCCTTTTGCTTTGGGGAAAGAAATCCCCAATGAATTATCTTTTCCACTTGTCAGATTCCTCACTGGCCTGAGTCTGACAGTACAGGACACTATCGGCAGGAAACAGTGCTGCAATCCTGGGGCTTGCTGGGCTTTACAGGAGCCCTCCCTCCCCAGTGTCTTCTATGTCTTATATATGGCTTTCAAATCGTGGCTTACAGCTAAACTTCAGATTCAAAATATTGATATCTGCACCAGCTGCACCTCATTAAATTGGAAAGCCCTTTAAGGCTTTTAAACTATATCCTGGGCTACATGGTTTTTCCAGCTAATTGACTGAATTGTAAGGTTTTTCTGCAAAAATGACAAGCTGTTAGATCAGTATCTCTTCACAGTGAAGGTGTGTGTGCGTGTGTGTGTGCCTAACTGCCTTTGTGCCTATGTAGGTGTGTGTCTCCATTATCCGTGTTTGTCAGTGTTTATTTATGTGTCTACATGTGTGTTTCTGTATTTGTGTGTCTGGCTTTGTGTGTAGATACAGAGCTGTGCTTGAAAGCATGTGTGTGTATATGGGGGGGGGTGTGCCTGCATCTGTGCATGTGTGTGTTGCTGTGGTTGTGCATGTATATGTATATACAAGTGCACCTGTCTGCATCCTGTGTCTGTGCACGTGTGCAAATATGCATGTGTGCGTGTGTGTCTATGTGTGCATCTGTGGCCATCTCTGAACCTTTCCTCAGGAGGATCCTTATAAAACTCCCTCTGACACTAAGGCTTTGTCTCCTCCTTTGGCTTGCTGTCTGATCCATGTTTAATTCTGCCCCTGTGTTAACAGGGCTGTATAAATGCAAAATGGTTGTAGTTATTTCCATCAACTACATTGGAATAAAACTGAAGTGTTTATGTGGTGAAGAGGTGATGTTCATCCAGAACCAACTGCATTTCTCTCACTTCCACGCCTTTCTGCTGGAACAGAAACAGTCAGTGTCCCAACAGTAGCAATAAACAAATCAAAGAAGGTCAGCACAGAGAAATCTTCATCGTGCTCAAAGATCTTGAACTTGCACTATATGAAACATTAAGAAGATTGCAGTCATTTCAGGTGAATGTATCAATCTCCTTTAGCTGTAAGGAGGTTGGACAAACTCGCATTCTTTTCTCTGGGGCATCGGAGGCTGAGGAATGACCTGATAGAGGTTTATCAAATTATGAAAGGCATAGATAGTCACAGTCTTTTTCACAGGGTGGAGATGTCAAATACTAGACGGCACAGCTTTGAGGTTAGAGGGGGAAAGCTTAAAGGAGATTTATGAGGAAAGGTTCTTTTACATAGAGAGTGATAGGTGCCTGGAACGCACTGCGAGGGGAAGTGATGACAATATTTAAGAGCATTTAGACAGGCAGATGAACAGGCAGGGAATGGAGCGATATGGACCATGTGCAGGGAGATGTGCAGATTACATCGGCATCCCTCCTTCCCTACTCCAGCAGGCCTTGCTTGTGGGTCTGTCATCATCATCTCTCCAACACACCTCTTCCATTGGGAGGAAAGATCCTTGCCGTCGAGATCCTTGTGGGTGATTACAGAGAGGTTGGTAGTCTGGATCATGGTGATAACCCTTTCCCCCCTTGCCTCTCCCAGAGTGTTGCTGCAGCAGTGAACTCTCATTAGCCGATCAGCCTCTGTCTGTCCTCCTACTCTTCTGGCACTTTGTCCTCCTTTGAGCAACTCACCCTATTCCATTCTTCTTGCCTCTCATTTAAAATTGTCGCTCCCTTCCGCCCACTCAAGTACAATAATAATTTTCTTATTAAGATATCTTCACTGCTTTCCTCCCTCATCCTCTGGATTAAGCTACTTCTCATCTCTGGTGATTTCAACCTCCAGTTTAATTCACCTAGCTGCTTGTTCTCTGTGTTCCCCTCCAGTCTGTGATCTCTCCCGCCACATGCATTCGTCAGCCTGTGTTCTCTTTGAAGTTGAGCCCTCAGATAACCTTGCTATTCCCAACACCTCAATCGCAGATAAATCCATCCCTCTCACTTGCCTGGATCGTTCTACACCTACATTGTCTTTCCCCTCCCATCTCTATGTGCTCTGTCCCCATAAGAGGCTCCCTCACAATTTAATCACTGCTGCCCTTTCGAAAAGTCAATTGTTCAATCACTGTTGCTTCACTTGTCAATGCACTTCCATAGTCATTGATCTCCCAACCAAACCCTTGCCTCCACCTCTAATGCCCCAGCTTCCATTAAAACCACTACAATCTTCCACCCTGGCCACCCATCCCTCATGTCTGCTTCCTTACGTCTAAGGGGTGTTGATTTGAACAGATTGATTAGGTCATTCACCATCTGGCTGTACCCAATTTCATTGGACCCTACTCTCATCCACCAGACTTCCTCATTGTTCCAGGATGATACTAGAATGGGAAGACTATCCCTCCTCCATTCCATTGCTGTCAGGTGTCTATATGAAGCCCTCTCACATTGCTTCCACACTTACCTCCAATAGCATGTGCAAGGAACCTCTGGATGTCTTTGTCACTAAGACTAAGACCATCTGATCTGCTGCCTTTGGAGTTGTCCTACTTTCCATGTTGCCCCAGACCTGGTCATACATTTACACCTTTATCTTCTCTCCAGTTTCTGTCATCTTTGAGATGCATCTCCTCCTCTTCCTCTGATTCTTTTCTCACTGAACTGCTGACTACCCAGCTCATCTGCCTAGCCCCTATAACCAGCTGTTATTACTAATGACTTGCTCTCCTCAGGCACTCTCCCCTCTCCTTGCAAGCCATCATTGACCCTCTCCTCAAGAAACAAATCCTTGGCCCTTATTCCCTCAGAAGCCACCACTTCATCTTTTGGGTTGAAACCCTTCCTTTCCTCCCAAAAACCCAAAATGTTGACAATTCCTTTCCTCCTCAGATGCTGCTCGGCCTGCTGAGTTCCTCCAGCAGGTTGTTTGTTGCTCCAGATTCCATCATCTGCAATCTCTTGTGTCTCTCTTCTGCAGCAGCGTATTGTTCTTTGGAAGTCCTTTGAGACCAAAGGTGACTTGCTTTTGCTCCAGTTCTGTGGGATCTGAGATGACTGGTGAGACCAGTGTGGGAATCCCATACTCTTCAAGATATGGGGCAGGAGGTGCCTGACAGGAAGGAAGGTTGGGGAAGAAGGTCATTTGGTCCTTCTGACCTTGTGCAGGGTTTCTGTGTGTTCCAGATGCATGACCTTGAGTTCTCAATAGTATCAAGAATGCTCCTTCTCCATACCAGGAGCAGTGCTGGGATGTGGAGGGGTACAGCTGTGCTCCCCCATGAGGCGGACGAGTGTACTGCAGCACGGTAAACCAGGGCACAAATTAAACTGTTGGAGGTACCCAGCAGGTCAGGCAGCGTCTGTGGAGGCAGAGGGATGTTTGAGACCTTGAGTATAGAGGAAGGTAGCCAGCTTGGAAGAAGGAGGGGTGAGACAGGGTCTGGTAAGTGATAGGTGGACAAAACAGAGAACCAAACAGCCCTTCCAGGTGAGGCAGAGATTCATGTGCACCTCCTCCAACCTTGTCTACTGCATTCGGTGCTCTTGATGTGCCCTCCTCTTCATCGGTGAGATCAAACTAGGCAACCATTTTGCAGAGCACCTGCTCTCTGTCCACAACAGCCATCTCAAGCTTCCTGTTACATGTCATTTCAACTCCTTCTCCATTCCCACACCAACCTGTCTGTCCTCAGCCTTCTCCACTGTATCGCTGAGGTCAAATGCAAACCAGAACAATGCCTCATATTCAGCTTGGGTAGCCGAAAGCCCAGTGATATGAACAATGAGCTTTCCAATTTCAGGTAACCCAGTCTCCCTGTGTTCCTTTCCCATTTCCACCTGTCCTCCCAGGTTGTCTCCCTTTGTTCATCTTTTCCATCCACATGTACCATCACCACCACCCCACCCCATTTCCAGGACTCATTATCCTTCCCCACCTGGTTCCATCTGCCCATCACCCACATACCTACCTACCTGGGTTTCTTCCCCCCACTAGTTCTGCCCATCTGTCTATCATTCCTTCTTTCCAAAGTTCCACCTATCACCTACCAGCTTCAGTCTCTACCTCCTCCTTCCCTCCAGCATCTGGCTCCATCTGCCTAATCTCTCCCCTCCCTGTCTGGTTCCACCTATCACCTACCAGCCTCTCCCTCACCACTCCTTCTCACCTCTAATACACTGGCTACTCAACCCAAACCATCAACTATCCCTTTGCCTTTCACAGAGACTGCTTGACCCACTGAGTTCTTCCAGCGGTTTATTTTTTGCTCCAGTCTCTTATGTCTCCACTGTATACCAAGCCAGTGGAGGGGTCTGCTGTGCTCTGCCATGAAGTGGAGCCATGTACTACAGTTCCATATACCACAGTCGGTGCTGTGGTGTGGGGGGATCTGGCTCAGCTCCTCAATGACATTCAGACAAGCTTCCAGAGCAGGGTCATCCTTGTACTCACAGTTCAGCCAGCATTAGCTTGGTGAGCCCAGAACATAACCACCTTATCTAAGACAACACCGGATGAGGCTCGGGGGTCTGTTGTCTCCTGCAGAAGGAAACTTCATCCTTTCCCAGAATCTCTGCTGTCAACATGGAATGTTTACCTTATACAGACCTGGCTTGAGGTACTGGGTCAGGAATTTTACCTTTCTAAAGTGACTCTTTATTCATCATACACACAGTAAATACAACTCATTGTCTGCATTCCTTGCCACCAAACAATTCACTACATTCTGTACCATATGTCATCCCCAGCACTGCATCAGTGAGATGTTACACAGAGCCTCTCCCCTCAGTTTCCAGTGGAGGTAGAAACCCACAGAGCCTTTGCAGTGGATCTTTTGGGATGTTTCCCTGAGCAGACTGTTAAAGGCATGATCTGTCTGGATGGCATGCAAAACAAAAGCGTTTCATTATATCTTGGTACATGTGACAATAATAAACCATACCAAAACCAATACCAAGACATTCGGCAGAATGCCTGATTGCAAGAACTCACAAACAAGCACCAAGATTTCATTTGGCTGGAGGTGAGAAAGGACCTCCTGGTCAGAAGCACAGTTGGGGCTTCCAACCCTCAGCACACTGGCCCCGAGGTGGCTGTGGTGCAGACGAGAAGGTCACCTACCCCCTTGTGGATAGTGTTGGCCAAGTGGGTCTGGAAAGGGATGCAGTGGTCTTTGCCAAGCTGTGTAACACAGGACTCTGTGATCTGTGGGCTATACTCAGGGATATACATCAATTGCCACTGGAAGGTCACCAAGTTGGTGTAAGATGCAGTTTGATCGGCTCAGAACCTCTTGGTCTCCCAGAGATGTCCGTGAGTGAATGCTGTCGACTGGCACATTCTCAGGTTCAGATGTACATGTGAGGGATATAATGATGCTTAACGTCAGGTCAGGAAATAGCAGTCCAGTAGGTTCTAGTCATTTGTGTGTACCCCTTTGCCTTTCCTACCAGATCCAACACACACTGAATAAACAGTTTGCAATTACTTTTCCTGAGGTTATGTTTACATGTATCCATCCTTTATTAAAATATATTTCTGCAGTTTTAACCCCATGAGACAGGTTATCCTCTACTAAAGCCAAAGTAATTAATTTACTTTTGCTTTGGCTTCACCTATATGAATTATTTCATGAACTTTTTTTTCTTTTCATTCAGATAAAAATTCCTTGTGATTAAAATCTGCCTCCCTCCTCTTCTATCACAAAATTGTGAATCAAATGATTCCCTGCTGATAGATATGCTTTGAATGGGGGCATTTTTACCTGATATGGAACCTCTCATGTGGTGGACAGTAGGTGTCTGCAACTCTCACCCCAGATGACAGTGGATGGTGGGGATTAATTGCTACCTTCAAGTCTAACATTAATAGATTCTGCTGGAATGTGGAATTGAGGCACAGCTTGGCCATTGAATGGTTAAGTAGGCTTGAGGGACTGAATGGCCTCTCCTATTCAATCATTCCTGTTTTTCCAGCCTAAAATTAGACTGGGACGCAAGGGGTCAACCAGTTGCAAAGTCTTTTTGGCAACTATTCTCAGTATCCTTCACCCTCTTCCCTGATCCTATTCCCCATTGAGGAAAGGGGGAGGGCGAGTCTTAAAGAAAGAATATAATTACTTGCTTGCCTTTCTTTGTGCTCCTTGAACTATTTTTTTCTGCTGTCACTTTGCTTCAACTTTTATTATAATAACTTTCCCTATTTTGAACAGGTAACTAATTAGGTCAAACTGATTACCTTTATAAAACCTTCATTTAGATTCTGCCCAGTAACTCACTCCTGGGCATACCATTCCAATGTGTTTGGTTCAAGCAGTGGTGTTGGACCCCTATTATTAGCAATGCAGAGGGAATGAGATGACCCTGGGGGTCAGACAAGAGATGGGACAGGGTTTCTAAAATGAGTTTGCAGCTGTACACATACTCCCTGGTATTGGGATATTACTAATGGCCATTTCACTGCTGAGTGGGGAGGTCATAAATCACAAATACAATGCAATGAGCCAGCTGAGTGTTTGATTCATATTGCCAGCCTGGACAACCTATGTAGCTCTCTCATAATCTTGTACTTGTGAATTATAAGGCACCTCTGAGAAGCAACATGGACACTACTCAACAATATGGATAATGGATTCCACAATTTTCCAGAAATTACTTTTTCTTGAAGAGCATACAATTCAAACCTGGCATAGCAACCACTTTTGCAAAGAACAATACAGACTAGCCTTTATGTCCATTTTAAAGCACTGTGAGTCAGCTCCCCCTCTCTCTAACCCAGTAATAATAGTTCAGCCAATCTACTGACCTGATAGTTCTCTTGCACTGACAGAATTAGGAACAGGGTGACAAGACCAGGCCATTCAGTCCGATAGGGAGTTCAGACACCCAATCAAGTTGTCTCTTTTTATTTCCACCCAGCTGCCTTGCTTCTGCAACTCTTCATATCCTTGCCTATCAAAAATCCAGCAATCTCAGTTTCAATTTGTCTGTCAGCTCCAAGTGAGAAATGTGGGTCAGGGAATTCCATTCCCCTTGTATGAAGGGATGCCTCCTGACACCACTCCAGAGTGGTCCAGCTTAAGGCCATGCTTCCTATGTGCTGGGTTGTCCCATCAGGAGAAAGAGTTGCTCTCTATTTCCGCCCCATCACATCCTTTCACCATTTTGAATACCTCACTTGCATTTAATACCTCAGCCTTTAATCCTCCACACCCCAGGGAACACAAGGCTAGTCTGTGCACCTGTCTTTGTACTTTAAACCTTTCAAACATTCTCATTCTGGTGAACCTGCACTGAACTCCCTCAAAAGGCAGAATTGAAAGAAATGCTCCGAATGGGCTCTATCCAGAGATTTATATAAAAGCAGAAAAACTTGGAGCAGGAGTACATCAGAGCCTGCTCTACCATTCAGTGAGGTCATGGCTGACCTGAACTTAGACTCAGCTCTATTTTCCCACCTGTTCCCTGTAAGCCTTGATTCCTCTTTAGCTTAAAAATCTATCACATCCTTGGACACACCAGGAGGCTCCGCATCCCAAAGCTCTCTGACAGAATAACTTCCTCCTCATCTCCGTCCTTTTTTCCTGAACCACACACAAAAAACTGGAGGAACTCAGCAGATCGAGTAGCATCTGTGGAGGGAAATGGACAGTTGACGTTTTGGGTTGAGACCCTTCATTTGGACTGAAAGATAGAGGGGAGATAGCCAGTATAAAATGGTGAGGGGGAAGGGGTGGAGCAAGACCTGGCAGGTGATAAGTGGATTCAGGTGAGGGGGCTGGTAGGCAGACGGAGTAGGGAAGACTGGAGACAGCAACAGAGGCTGGAAGGTGATAGGTGAAGGCAACAAAGTGCTTAAGATGACAGAATCTGATAGGAGAGGAAGGTGGAGCATGGAATCAAATAAGTGAGGGGGGGTGGACAGATAGGAACATTGGGGGGAGGGGACCCAGTGGGAGGGGTGTGTGGGCGATGGGCAGATGGAGTGGTTGGAGGAGGGGAAAGAAGGGGTAATGGAGGGTTGGGGGTGTATGGGTGTAGAGGAACTGGGTAGATCAGGAGGAGAGGGAAATGGAACAGAGGGGGGAGCAGTTTACCTGAAAACAGAGGATTTGATGTTTATGCCATCAGGTTTTGATAGCCTTGTTTTCATTGCAGCAGTCTAATTTATGGGGGGCCTCCTCAGGCAGGTCTTGGCCAAATGCTAGCAGTGTCTCTCAGGGAGATCTTCTTTATCATAATAACTTGCTACCCACCCCACTGCCAACTCACAACCTCTGACTCCCACCCTAACCCTCTTGACTCTCAGTCCTCAATTCAGAGACTGCAGACCATAAAGTGCAACCCTTAATCTGCTGACCCATGGACTGAACCATGACCCCCAAGCCCCGATCTGATAACCTTCCTCCAACTTGTGTGCCAATACATGGCTCCTGTTGAACCCCAGGCCCTGAATCGGTGACTCCCTTTGATATGGACTGCAATCTGAAAACTTTGTCAGATCCACAACCTCGATCACTTCCTCCTCAGCTCCCAGTCCAACTGTCAGGTGTCTTTTCACCCTGTCGTCAACCCTCCCCCAACTCTGACCACTCTCCTGCAATGTTCTTTGTAATGCTCCATGGAGATAATGAGTGCAAAGTTCCTGCAGATCTTTCAGTCATACCTCATTCTTCAGGCTCTGTCCTGCACTAGAATTTTAAGTTGAAGGCCAAAACCAAAATGATCATTGGTGTGCCATGCTAGGCCAAGGTGCCGATGAATTTCTCAGATGTCCTTTTTATCGAACCTCAGAGTCATAGAGCCTTAGTTATATAGCACAGAAACAGGCCCTTCGGCCCAACTGGTCCATGCCGACCATGATGCCCCATCCTAGCTAGTCCCATTTGGCAGCGTTTGGCCCATAACCTTCTAAACCTTTCTAATCCATGTACTTGTCCAACTGTCTTTTCAAAGTTGTTATTTTACCTGCCTCAACCACTTCTGGTAGCTCATTCCACAGGCATACCACCTTCTGTGTAAAAATAGTTGTCCCTCAAGTTTCTATTAAATCTCTCCCCTCTCACCTTAAACTTATATTGTCGAGTTCATGGTTCCCCAGCCATGGGAAAAATTCTGAGTTGAGACTGGAGCAACAAACAATCTGCTGGAAGAACTCAGCAGGCCAAGCAGCATCTGTGGGAGGGAAGGAATTGTCAACATTTTGGGTCGAAACCTTGCATCAGGACTGTCGATGTTTTGGGTTGAAACCCTACATCAGGACTTTCCTCCCTCAACCCACTGAGTTCTTCCAACAGATTGTTTGTTGCTCCAGATTCCAGCATCTGCAGTCTCTTATGTCTCCTGAGTTGAAAACCTTCCTGCTTTGTACATTATCAGTGATGGCTGGAATAAATGTAACCCTCTAAAAGTACGTAAGAAAAAGATAACATTTTGTTTCTCACACACTAACAATCTATTATTTTCCGACAAAGGGACAGATGTCAAGCTTTATCAAACCAAAGACCGATAGGATTTCTTTTGATTCTCATTCTCATGGAATAAATCCTTGCTCTATCGTGTATATTTTTGTCCATCAACCTGTCTCATCACCTCATGTTTGAGAATATGGAGCGTTCAGAGACCACAGACTCTGGTGTACAACCACTGAACCCATCCCAGTGGTGGGACCTGTTCCTGTTCCCCGGCTGTGCTGAGGCTGAATCAAATGCATCATGTAAAAGAGCCATTAGATGGTGTCAGGAGCTACTCAGGAGTGACTCTTCATTTCACTTCTCATTGCTCTCCAGTCAAGTGCCGCCTGCCTTGTCTTAGAAGCAGTCTGAGACTTGAACTTTGTGTGCACCCCTACTTTCTGGTGCCAGACTCTATTGACCCTAATGTCTCTTCACTGCCTCTAAAATAACTTGAACTTCATTGCAGTCTTATCTATCTACGGAATCCTTGTATGAATCTTGCAGCAATAACAGTAACATTGTGGACTAGTATCCAAGGGCCTGAACTATTGACCTGGACTCATGAGTTCAAATCCCATCATGGCAGCTGGCAAACTCAAATCTGAGTAACTGAATGAAGTTGTAATGAAAGACAAATGTTATTAATGGTGATCATTAAATGAGATTATCTTAAAACCCTGCTGGTTCATTCAGAAAAAAGAAACCCGCCCTCCTTACCCAATTGAACAACACATGACTCCAGACCCATGAACTTTTAACTGTGCTCTGAAGTGACCCAACAAGCTGATTAATTCAGTGGGATGAATAGGGATCGTCACTAAATGTTGGCCTTGCCAATCACGTCCCTGTTCTGTAAGTGAACAAATAAAAATAGAACATCAATGAGGTTTTTAATTGCTAGTAAATCCTTGTGTTTCCCTAATAATCGGAATCGTCTGATTCAATCTGAATCATCTGAGTTATCTGATCAGGGCTATGGGTAAGCCTAGTAATTTTTAGAGTAGGGATATGTTTAGCATAGCTTTGTGGGCCGAAGGGCCTGAATTGTGCTGTAGTTTTTCTATGTTCTATCTCTTCACAAATCCACAGTCTGCAAAGAGTCTCCACAGGTACCTCATTCGCTGAATGCCTTGGCTCTGGACAGACCCACTTATGCTGAGCTGGGCTGGTCTCAACCTTGGGCACACAAACAACTGAAAATGACTTTATTTTAACCAAGAAATTATTTGCTGCTGAGGCTCTTTTATCACCTCCTTGTTCAAAGAAACTCTGGCAGTGGAGGTGAGGCTCAGATCGACAGAGTTGATCTAAGCAGAGTGATGATCCTTTCTTCACTCTAAGTGTGACATTTGAACCTTTTTGGAGACTAACAATAGTTTGAATCTTTCCGAGGAAGATTTTAAATGTTTTGGTGCTTTGAACAGTTTCAGTTTGGATGGGGGTCAAACACCACTTTTAGTTCCCCTGCGATGTTGGTGAAGAAAGTAATAGTAATGGTGGTACGGCTGGTGTGATTCAGGATGAGGTTAGCGGGAGCACGGTTACAGTTGAATGTCTCACCACCAGGTCGTTCTGTTGTATTTGTGATGAAGGATTCGTGGGGTTTAATGGGTGTCGTAAACATGATGAAAGGCACCACCTGAGCATTAATGTTAGTGTTCTGTGCAGCCGATGTAGATGAGAGATCAGTAGCAAAGCTTTCCTTCAGTTGCTCTGTGCTCCCACTCACTCTACTGCTGGTCGTCTCTCCCTGTTGAATCTTGTCTCATTTCTCATTCCCTTTATTTCCTTGGCACCAGTTATTTACATTCGGGAACAATGTTTTCTTCTCATTGTGGAAATGCTTTGATGAAGTCAGAATCTCAGTGAATCCTCATCACTGGTGACCCTGTCCACTGCCTGGCCTGCTGCAGGAAAAGACACCAACTTGCATTGATACAGTGCCTTTCACATCCCCACCATGACCCAAAGGGTTTCACTGTCAATGTGAACCTTCCCGAAGATGTGACAGTGAGAGGCCAGTCTTTCAGTGCTGGTAAAATGATCAGTGTTGACCAGGGCACGGGAAAAGCTGGTCTGATTCCAATAATGCCACAGGATCTTCTGCATCCACCCAATGCTGCATTGACAGGTCCCCTTCCAGATGATCTGTGCAGCTGGGACCTGTCAATGCAGCGTTCCCTCAGTGCAGCCCTCACTGTTGTGCTTACCATAGGGATGATGATGGTGGGGTCTTATCGTGGGCTCAGTGCAGTAAGGGGGACAAATCACGGGGATTATAGAGGTGAGTGGGAGCTATTGTAGGGACTATGATGATGAGAGGAGCTTGACATGTGGATATGGCAATAAGAGATGCTTGTCACAGGAGCTACAATGACGAGGGGCTTATTGCAGGGGGATACGGGATACGGACATTCATTTGCCTGATCACTGAATATAAAAGCAGGAAAGTTACAGCACAGCTTTACAAAACATTCAATCGACCAACAGCTGGAGAACCATGTGCAGTTTTGGTCACCACACGAGAGGAAAGATGTGAGGACACTGGAGAGGGTGCAGAGGAGATTCACCAGGATGTTCCCCGGGATGGAGCACTTCAGGCATGAGGAGACTGATAGGCTGAGTTGTTTTCCTCGGAGTGGAGGAGGCTGAGGGCAGATCCAATAGAGGTGTAAAACATTATGTGGGCAATAGAAAGGGTGGAGAGGAAGAAACATTTCCCTGCAGCAGAGGTGTCTAAACCCAGAGGGCATGGGTTTAAGGCAGGGGGTCGGAGTTCTGTAGGGGATCTGAGGAAGAATACTTTCACCCAGAGGGTGGGTGAAATCTGGAACACTCTGCCTGAGGGGTGGTTGAGGCAGAGACCCTCACAGCAGGTAAGAAATATCAAGATGAGCGATTAAATCACCAAGGCAGAGAAGGCCACAGGTCAAGTGTTGGAAGATGGGATTAGTACAAATGGGTACACGATGGTCGGCATGCACGTGGTGGGCCGAAGGGCCTGTTCCCATGCAGTGTGACTCTGTAACTCCAGGAATCCTTTCCTCGTGCTTCAGGCCAGAGGGAAGAAACCTCACTGCAGACATGATGCTGGTGTGGGATTTGGTGCTGAGTGCATTGCCCGTCTGTGATGTGGCAGGTAGGGTCAGCTGGTTCTGTCAGCTCCAGAGGGAAATTACTGCTGGAACTGAATAAAGAACAAATAAATAAAGGTGAGAAACAGGAGCAGCAACAGGACTGTGGGAAAAGGGGACTTGTGGACATGAGGATAGTTGGCAATGACTCCAACAGTAGGTAACGTCTCTTGTCTGAGATCCTCTGTCCCAGATTCACTGAATTGCAGAGTGAGTGAGAGACATCAGGGAGGCAGAGTTTTCTTTCAGTGGTGCCTCCGAGGACTCAGCATTGCAGGAAGAGGGACGTGTGTCGGTGAGCTCCACATGAGGTTGCACCATGTCCCACTGTCACAGCTCACTCAGAAAGGGAAACTGCAGTCACAGTTCATGCCCCCATTAACCAGCCTGCATGGAATGCACTTCTGAAGCTTGGCCAGTGGGGAATGGATCGGAGTGGCCAAGCTCAGGGGTTGAACAGGAAGGAATGAGGATTTCTGAAGTTTACAGTTTCCTGCTCTGTGACTTCTTCTGAAAGATCTGTCTGCCGGTATCACGTGAGAAACGGTGCTCTCACCTGGTGCCTTGTGTTCAGATTTACAAGCTGCTGCCATGTGTCCTTCCCCATACTGTGAGTAGACTTGCATTCCTTGAAGGAACAATTGTGTGAGGAATGAGAGCAGGTACATTGGTAACATGGATGTTCACCTTGTGATCACGTGATGTGGTCCCTGAATCTGACCAAACCTTTAGTGGTTGTCCGTTGACTGTGAGCTACTGTTACATTTGTGGTTGGTGAAGGAGGGAATTCCATGGAATTTTTTATCCATTCCCATTGAAGTTGCATTTTTACAAACTAAATCAACACAGGTGTTGTGTGCTGAACAGCTTAGACTGGATCCTTTTGTCCCTCAGAACACACACAACCCTGTCCCTCAGGGCACCATCTACAACTCCCCACAGTTGCAGAGCT
>JARFYF010000112.1:40672321-40683303 GCA_030265395.1 Rhina ancylostomus | reverse complement strand
AATGGGTCCGTTTAGGGCAAGGGGTGTTTTGGGGGTTGTGGAGTCTCTAAAAGTTGAACCATCTCTGCTAAAGGATTCAAATGTTATCATTTTTAATTCTTTGAGTTTGTGAGCATTAATAATTAAAGCCAAAACTCTGATCATGCTGGAAAGATCCACGGCACTGGAAAAACGGAGTTAATGGTTTTCTCCAAAATCCATTTTTATTAAAGATAGCTCATTCATCATTTTGAACCAACAACTTGAGTTTCCTACACCAAACCCTGGGTGGAGATTTCCAGTTCATTGATAAATATCAATGATGATAATCCATACCCCTGTCTTGTCTCTTTCCTTCTTTATCTCTCCTATTCCTGTGACTTCCATCTTCTTTTCCTCTACTGTCCACTCCTGTTTCCCCCTTTCTTCCCACTCCACCACTAATCCTTTCCTCCCGTTCTCCCTCCTTCAGGGTGCAGAATGTAGTACTGTTCCCTCACAGCCCCTGGTTCAATCCTGACCTCAGACACTGTCTATGTGGGGTTTGCACATTCTCCCTGTGGCCATGTGGATTTTTCCCCCAGGAGCTCAGATTTCCTCCCACATCCCAAAGACATGTAGTGTGGGTAATTGGCTGTGATGAGTTACTGTGAGTATATGTGGGTGGCTAAGAAATTGGAGGGAGTTGGTGGGTGAGAGGGAATGGGTCACAGGATGGGGGAATGAGAATGATGGGAATACTCTGAGACTTGCATAGACTTGATGGGCTGAATGGCCTCTTCCCACATGGTAAGAACAATGCAACCTTTTCTTAGTTTCTGTCTATACTTCATTTATTCCTCTTCCCTCTCCCCTTCTCTACCTTGGAATGTCAGATTGTATTTCCTCATAGGGAAAGGGGCTAGTTGAAAAGAAAGAAGAAATTTGCTTTGATAAACCTTTGCTTGAATTTACAGAATCTTGTTCTGAATTGCTTAAATTTTGTGCAGGACTGTCAGTCTTTGTTACCACAAGCACACACGGCAAAGCAGTTCATCACACCAGTAGTTAATCTTGGAGATTTAAGCTCCAATGGACCTTCCAGCCAAGACCAGGAGGACTCTTGTTATATTAATGGGAGATTTGTAATAACCATTACATCAATGTTTGACTGCACATGATACAGTGTGAAGCACAAAGTGCTGATTCAGTAACTATCCATCAACACTTCAGGGTAGGGAGTATCCACCAACACCAATCAGAAATACACTGGGATCAGAAATACTTTTGAATGAGTGAAAAAAATCTCTCTTCACTCCTGCACTTTGCAAATACTGCATTGCAAAACATCGCTGAACTTCTGCCAGGTTTCTGCCTGTCCGAATACTACTTACTTCCTTGCAGTCCTTACTGCAAGATATTGCCCTACACTAATTAAGTTGGCACATTTCCGAAGATGGAAAATTATTCCTCTAACCGGACAGTTTACTAACCACTGTCGGCAGAGGTCTTGTCATATATCCAATGGATTAGTTCCCTATCCTGCCTTGGCCCCTTTCACTAACCCATGCTTCAGTTTCCCTTCCCTTGCTCATTTTTGGATCACTTGTATGAAAAGCAATCTGTTGACTATTTTTATGGTTAAATAAACCTTAATTGCCTATTATTCTAAAATGAAAGATAAAGTTAACAACAAGTAAACATCAACATCATATTCTCAAATCGTACCAAGACACAGTAATTACACATCACTTACAAATTTCTGCAATTAATTGCATTGTTGCATGCAAGAGTCTTTGTTGGAATGTGAGATTGTTGCTAGAATAATATGATGTCTCAGTGGGGCCGGACAAGCCAAAGTAGTAACTGTATTCTCTGTGCCAGCTTTTGTATTAACACATTGTAAAGTGACTGTTATCACTGGTGCTAGTGTGCTTCACCTTCAAAGCACTGGATGATTTCTTTGCCCCCTCTGTTCCTTACGCTCAGTTTTCAACCAGAAGGTTTCCAAAATCTATCCTGGAGAGTCAGCCTTTGCATGTATTAAATTGATAAATAAATTGGCTTATCTTTGTCACATCAACAGTGAAAAACTTCGTTTTGCATGCCATCCATACAGATCATTTCATTACGACAGTGCATTGAGGTAGTACAAGAGAAAACAATAACAGAATGCAGCATAAAGTGTTATAGAGAAAGTGCAGTGCAGGCAGACAATAAAGTGCAAGGCCACGATGAGGTAGATTGTGAGGTCAAGAGTCCATCTTATCATCCTAGGGGACCATTCAATTTTATAACAGCAGGATAGAAGTTGCACTTGAATCTGGTGGTACGTGCTTTCAAGCTTTTGTATTTTCGGCCCAATGGGAAGGGGAAGAAGAGAGAATGTCCAGGGTGGGTGGGATCTTTGATTATGTTGGCTGCTTTACTGAGGCAGCGAGAAGTATAGACAGAGTCCATGGAGGGAGGCTGGTTTCTGTGATGTGCTGAGCTGTGTCCACAACTCTCTGCAGCTTCTGGCAGTCTTGGGCAGAGCAGTTGCCATACGGAGCTGTGATGCATCCAGATAGGATGCTTTCTATGGTACATCTATAAAAGTTGGTGACGGTCAAAGGGGACATGCCAAATTTCTTTAGCCTCTTGATAAAGTAGAGGCGCTGGTGTGCTTTTTTTAGTCTTGGTGTCTACATTGTTGGACCACAACACGCTATTGGTGATGTTCATTCCCAGGAACTTGAAGCTTTCAACCTTCTGAACCTCAGCACTGTTTAAGGCACCCGTGGTGTCAGCATTCACTGCCCAGCATTCTAATGTTGCTGGATGTGACAGAAAGGCCAACCAATCCAACAGCTGATGTCTGAAGAAATAAGATGCAAGTTTTTGGGGTCTAGAGAAGTGATTAGTTATTGGTACCAGAGGCACACAGCCCCTTCTAGCCTGATCTAGCTTCCTGTTTCTCTCTCCACAGATACTGCCCAACCTGATATTTCCAGCATTTTGTGTTTCATTTCTAAAATCCAGTGACTGCAGTATCTACCTTCCTACTACATTTCAGTTTGTTTGCGAGAAGACAAACTACAGAAGATGTGAAGTCTCCAAGTAGTTTACCGATGTCTTGGCAATGATAGAGCTCTGTGCAGCAGTATTGGTACTATGCAGATTACAAACTCGTCCATTTTTAATTCACATTGCAGGAGTTAACTCCACAGCCAACTATTACAAAGAGTCCTTTTCTTTCCACCAACCAAGTGGACCTGTTGTTATCACATTGTCCTTTCTGGGAGCTTGCTGTGTACAAATTGACAGCCAACATTGCAACAGTGACTACATTTCATCGGTTTTAAAGTACTTTGGGACATCCTGAGGTCAGGGAAGGTGCTACAGAATTCAACTTCTTTTATTTTTGAAAAGGATTTAGTAATGTTCAATTTTCCTTGTGTTTATAATGTGTCGCTGTAGATCAGCGTACACTTTGTTCTGCAAACAGTGAGGCAGATGGTCTGTGACTACATTACCAATGAGGATTCCTTTGCAGTACACCCACACAGTTTGGGAGGCTGCTTTCTCCTCTGTTTCACTTATCAAAGGAAAAGAAAAATCAGGCGGGTGTTAAAACGGGCTGCTGAATCGCTACAGCCTGCTGTGCCCATTGCAAAAGCCCGATTTCAGCCCTTTTCATTCACTGCAAACTGAGAATTGAGGTGCGGGTAGGATAAAGACAAGAGGAAGAGGTAACAGTTTCCAAAGAGAAATATAATTTACCAGGCACTTACACAGATATTTGTGCCTTAATATTAGATTTTATCACATAGAACTCATTGTTGCATGTGTGTGTGTGTGTGTGTTTGTGTTTTTGTGGGAGTGTGTTGTTTGTGTAGAGGAGGGGGATGAGCAGAGAGTGGGGGAGGGGTAATTTCCTTGCCTTTATTTGCTACACTTTACAAGGGAGCTGTTAGTCAACTGCATACTCATGCAATATGAACAAAGGCTGTTCAGCCCATTGCAGCCTGCGCTGGTCTTACCTTTGATGAGAATATTTCAATTAGCAAGCTTCCTGTCAAGCCTTCAGTTGCTGAAACCCTTAGTCTCAAAATGGCTGCAGCATGGCAGATTTAATGGGAGCTTGCAGACCTTTGAATTATCAGATCAATTATAAATGCAGAAATTTATTTTGATGTATCCCACATTTAAAAATAAACACAGCTCCATGGGTCTGCAAACTGTCTCACTTGTTTATATCACGGAAGTGACTAATCGTTACTCTTGATACTGCTGCTACAGACATAGCTGTACATGTAATCTGGTGCTGTCACATGTAACTGGGTGTTGACACATGTAATTAGGTTCTATCACATGTAATCGTGTGCTGCCACATGTAATCAGGCACTGTCACAAGTAAGTAATTGCCATCACAGAGTCATAGACTTATGCAGCAGGGAAACAGGCCCTTCAGCCCAATTCATCCATGCCAGCCAAATTGTCTACCTGTGCAGTCCCATTTGCCTATATTTGGCTCATATCCCTCTAAACCTTTCCATGTGCCTGTCTAAATGTCCTTTAAAAGTTGTAATTGTACCTGCCTCTACCAGTTTGTTGCATATAACCACTACCTTCTGTGGGAAAAACTTGCTCCTCAGGTCCTCTTTAAATCTTTCCCCTCTCACATTAAACCTATGCCTTCTAGTTTTAAACTCTCCTACTCTGGGAAAAAGACTGTCACAATCCACCCTATCTGTGCCCCTCATGATCTTATATACCTCTCCATGGTCACCCCTCAGCCTCCAATGCTACAGGGAACCCAGCCCCAGCCTATCCAGTCTCACCTTATAATTCAAGTTCCAGAAGCATCCTTGTGGATCTTTTCTTCACCTTCACGTGTGATTGGGTGCTATCACATGTAATTGGGCACTTCCACATGTCCTGCACTAGCACACTTAATCCTGTACTGGTAGACCCAGTCCTCCAATGGTACACTTAGTCCCTGCACTGGTGTACACAGTCTTGCATTGGTATACCTAGTCTTGCACTGGTACACCCATTCTCACATTGGTACACCACATCCTGCATTGGTACACCATATCCTCCAGTGGTACACCCAGTCTCACACTGGTACACCACATCCTCCAATGGTACACCCAGTCCTGCACTGGTACACCCAGTCTCACACTGGTACACCACATCCTCCAGTGGTACACCCAGTCCTGCACTGGTACACCTAGTCTTGCACTGGTACATCTAGTCCTCCAATGGTACACCTATTCCTGCACTGGTACACCCAGTACTGCATTGGTAGACACTGATCAATCTTGCACTGATACACCCATTCTGGTACTGGTACATCCAGCCTTGCACTGGTACACCTAGTCCTCCAACGATACACCTGTTCCTGCACTAGTACACCCGGCTCTCACTGGTACACCCAGTCCTCCACTGGTACATGTTATCGGTGACTGGTTTATGTAATCTGGCATTCGTACATGGAATACTGTGCCAGACATCTCTGATCAAGTAAGCCTACACTAGCTTATGCAGTCAGCTACCAATTTCATAAACCAGAGTAATATTAATATGTATTATTAATATAATATTAATGTAATAAAAGTAATAAAATAAAGTAATTCTACCTGTACCATTCAGAAACCAAATATTTAAAACAAAATCCTTTTTTTCCCTTTGGAAACTAATGACACTGCAGTGTTCCTTCCCCTTCATTGAGAATAGACAGTTAGCTTGAGCAGTTCTTGCTTTCTTAATTGATTAAATCCAGGGTTGGTAGAATACAACTTTTATCAGTAAACATTAATAACTGTCAATTTCAGCTCCTACTCACAGATCGACAAAAAAATTTCCATTGTTAATGATCTATTCTCGTTAATAAAATGACCATGGGAAGAATCTTTCAAAATGGAGCAGATGGTCTGTGAAGATAATATTTGTATCTTTCAATTGTTTTATCTTATAACGTAGCTGCTCACTGAACACAATGACTTAAAGCAGGTATGGTTCAGATTATTGATTTATGCCTATTTAATTCTTATATTTTAATGGTAACACTTTTAATGGTACATTGTCATTGATAAATTGCCTGTTCACACACCCTCAATTCTGCACAATCCTGAAAACTCAAATCGATAAAAGTTGAAATAAATGCCTGAAAATAAGCATTGATTTTATTTGTCAAAATTATAAAAAAAATAAAAATCAAATTCTGTCAGGTCTAATTATATCCTATCTGAAGCACTGTGCACCACTGGTGTACAGCAAGTTGTATTTAATCATTTGCAAATCGACTTTTCCAGATAAATGATACTGCATCTTGAGCTGAGGTGCAAGCAGGAAGCATCTCAATGAGCTACCTGTTAACACAGCAAGGCTAAAATGTCTGAACTGGCACAGAAAAATCTTTTTGAAGTTAATTCCTTCCATCAGCTTTGATTTAAGAAAGCAATGGACACCTGATATGGATCCACCATTTGCACTGTTTGCCCTGCTGACCAACCTACTCAAGTGAAATATTTGGATATCTTTATTACAGCTGGAATGAAATGTAGAACAGATTTGGTAAGAATTGTTCTCTTGTCAGTGGGTATTGGGAGCAGTCCTTGCCATTATTATGCCAATTACTAATTCTCCACTGTCCTATTGAATACAGCAACCTTTCCCTCAATGTCAGCAAAGTGAAGGAGCTGGTCATTGACTTCAGGAAGCAGGGTAGAGTACACACCCCTGTCTGTATCAATAGTGCTGAGGTGAAGATGGTTGATGGTTTCAACTTCCTCTGTGTGAATATAACAAGCAACATGGACACTACAGTCAAGAAAGCACACTAACGTTTTACTTCCTCTGAAGGCCAAGGAAATTCAGCATCTCACTGATGGCTTCTACCAATTTTTTCCGATGCACCATAGGAAACATGCTATGCACCACAGCTTGGTATGGCAACTGCTCTTCCCAAGACCACAAGAAATGGCAGAGAGTTGTGAACACAGCCCATCACACAAACCACCTTCCCCTCCATTTACTTTGTCTATACTTCCTGCTGCCTCAGGAAAGCAGCCAAAATAATCAAGGACCCTTCCCATCCCGGTCATCTGTCTTCTCCTCCTCCCAATTGACAGAAGAGAGAAAACCTTGAGAGTAAGAACATAAGAAATAGGAGCAGGTGTCGGCCATCTGGCACATCAAGCCTGCTCCGTCGTTCAATAAGATCATGGCTGATCTGGCTGTGGACTCATACCCACCTAACCTGCCTTTTCCCCATAACCCTTAATTCCCCTACTATTCAAAAATCTGTCCAACTGTGTCTTAAATATATTTAATGAGGTAGCCTCTACTGCTTCCCCAGGCAGGGAGTTCCACAGATTCACTACTCTCTGGGAAAAGCAGTTTCTCCTCATCCCCGTCCTAAATCTATTCCCCCGAATCTTGAGGCTATGTCCCATAGTTCTAGTCTCACCTACCAGTGGAAACAACCTACTAGCCTCTGTCTTATCTATTCCCTTTCATGATTGTGTATGTTTCCATAAGATCCCCTCTCATTCTGAATTCCAGCGAGTATAGTCCCAGGTGACTCAATCTCTCCTCATCGGCTCAGCCCCTCATCTCCAGAATCAACCTGGTGAACCTCCTCCACTGCCTCCAAAGCCAGTATATCTTTTCTGAATGGGTTAACATAGTTTAAGTTTTGTTGCTTCCCATGCCTTGTCTTCAGAAGGTTGAGACCTTCTCTCTGCCTCTTCTTCCTCCCAGCCTGACAACTACTTCAACGCAAACTGCTCGTTCTGGAGCTACTCCGAACGCACGATGATGGGCTTCTGGTCCACCCAGGGGTGTAAGCTGATCGACACCAACAGGACTCACACCAAGTGCGAGTGCAGGCACCTGACCAACTTTGCCATCATCATGGCCCACAAGGAGGTTGAGGTGAGCTGCTGGCGGATTCTCGGGCTCATTCCGTGCACGGACGCGCGGGCAGGGTGAGACGCTTCTCACGCCCCCTTTCTCAGCCCTTCCTGCAGTGACCTACACCCCATCTTACCGACGCTGTCTGGGCAGTGGTGGTGAGGTGTAGATTCCACTGAACGAGGGCGTGCAGAGTCCCGTAGCTGGAAGCCACTAGGATTAACAGGAAAGCTGGGCGTGGTATGATGGGCGCGCCGAGGTGAGGCTGAGAACATTCAGGAGAGTTTTTGTAACTCAGTCCATAGTTATTTGGAAGACGTTGCTTGAAAGAACAGTGGAAGAAGATTCAAGCGGGGTTTTCAGATGGGGATTAGATGACCAAACAAAAAAGGATTTGCAGAGGTGTTGGAGGTGGAGTGGTGGGGAGGGAGGGGGTGGGATTCATTGGATTGGTCTGTCAAGGAACTGCCCCAAGCACACAGGACCGAACAGCATCCTATGCCATGTGAGTCGATGAACTTCATTTCCTCGAGGCAGTTTTGGATGATGTTGTACCCAAGCCAACATTATGAAGCAGATAAGGGCCACTCGGACCTGGTTGACAGGGCTAGGGCATCTGGACAGAAGGGCAAAGAGTCATAAAGTTGTATAGCACAGCCAGCCTTCCTCGCTATCCACAGTGCCAACAATTTCTGTGTCATCTGTACACGTACTAATCATGCCTGTTACACGCAGGCCCTTGGGACTCAATGGGTGAATTTGCCTCTTCATTCCCTTCGACAGTTCTGTGAAGCACTGCAAGGAACAGATTCCCGTGGGTCTGTGATCAAGGGGGGCAAGAAAATTGGCCTGTTTGGATCAGTCCCCCAAAGAGACAGTTCAGACACATTGACATCCAGTAACGTTGTGCCATTTGGTAGTTGATGGGCCATCAAATAATAATTGGGCACTTATTCCCAACCAGCTCCAGTGTAGAGTCATAGAGTCATACAGCACAGAAAATAAGCTCTTCAGCCCAACTCATCAATGCTGACCAAATAGCCTACCTGAGCTAGTCACATTTGCCCACATTTGGCCCATATCCCTCTCAATCTAACCTGTCCAAACATCTTGTAATCCTTGTCATTGTACCCACCTCAACCACTTCCTGTGGCAGCTCATTCAACATACCCACCACCCTCTGTGTGAAAAAGTTGCTCCTCAGCTCCCTCTTAAGTCTTTCCCCTCTCACCTATGCCCTCTAGTTTTAGACTCCCCTATCCTGGGAAAGAGACTGTGATCATTCACCTTTCCTATGATATTATCTACCTCATAATGCTATATATACATATATCTCTCTCTGAAAGGTCACCACACAATCTCCTACGGTCCAGACAAAATAGCCCCAACCTACCTGCCTCTCCTTTATAACTCAAGCCCTCATGTCCAGTTAACATCCTCTTCTGCACCCTTTCCAGCTTAATGACATCCTTCCTATAGCTGGGTGACCAGAACTGCACACGGTACTCCAAGTGTGGTCTCACCAAGTATCTAGAACTTAAGGTGACTTGCTCTTCGTAAGGGAGTGGGTTGCAAATGTGCGGGTGGAGGCAGGGTGGGTGAGCCGCTACCTGCAGGTCACTGTTCGTACATGCTAAACCTGCCTTCAACCTTTGCCTGCAGTTCACCAACGGAATGCATGAGCTGATTCTCTCCATCATCACCTGGGTGGGAATCATCATCTCCCTCGTTTGCCTGGGCATTTGCATCTTCACCTTCTGCTTCTTTCGAGGCCTCCAGAGCGACCGTAACACCATCCACAAGAACCTGTGCATTAATCTGTTTGTCGCAGAATTTATCTTCCTCGTGGGTGTCAATAAGGTGAACTACCAGGTAAGGGTCTGGCCAGGTGATTGATTTCCTTGTTGTGGCAAAATGAATGAGAATTTATACCCAAAAACTTGGGTGTAGCATACTTAACCTGTCAGTACTTCAGGCCTGCCTAACAGCAGCCAGTTTGTTACAGTAAACAAGGAGAGATAGTGCGCTGGTCTTCAGTAGTTGGGGGATCGAGTTCAAGGTAATACTGAAGCTCTGTGAAACTCGGGTTAGACCACACAAAGTATTGTGTTCAGTTCTGGTCACCTCATTATCAGAAGGATGTGGAAGCTTTAGAGAGGGTGCAGAGGAGATTTACCAGGGTGCTGCCTGGATTGGAGAACACGTCATATGAGGAAAGGTTGAGCGAGCTAGGGCTTTTCTGTCTGGACCGACGCAGGATGAGAGGTGACTTGATAAAGGTGTGCAAGATTATGAGGGGCATAAATAGGGTGGACAGCCAGCTCCTTTTCCCCAGGGGGGAAATGGCCAATACCAGAGGACACCCGTTTCAGGTCAGAGGGGAGGTGTCAGAGGGAGGTTTTTCACCCAGAGAGTGGTGGGTGCCTGGAATGCACTGCCGGGGATGTTGATAGAGGCTGATATAATAAGGATATTTAATAGATAGGCACATGGATGTAAGAAAAATGGAGGGTTCTGGGCTGTGTAGGAGGGAAGGGTTAGCTTGATCAAGGAGTAGGTGTTTATACAGGTCGGCACAACACCGTGGGCCGAAGGGCCCGTACTGTGTTGTACTGTTCTATGTTGGAGATGGCAAGTTCATAAATCAAGTATGTTTATGGATTACTCGAAGGAGGTAACTGCCTGAAGCAGATTACAAATGTGATTGTTCTGCAGGGTTGAGGATTTACAGGACAGGAATAAACCATTCAGGCCAACAGCTGATCAGTGCTGTCGGACCCGGTTATTTCGAACCCGCAGGTTCGTTCAGGAGTCCAAGAATGAGTGGAAAACAACCTGGTGCTTCACAAAGTTTTACTGGAAAAGTTTGAAGCAAAGAAACAGCCACAGAGCACATGGCACTGGCTTTACTACTGGGAGATGAGCCGAGACAAAAGGAACTAAAGATGAGCGAGGGGGAGGGGGAAGAGACCAAGAGGAAAGAGAGAGATTAACAAGAAAACGACACCTTTTATACCTGAGATAAGAGGTACTCCTTCGCTAACAATAGTCCACTCAGAAAATCTGTTCGATACCTGTGGCAAAAACCAACCCATGAGAACACACCTGATGGACGAACCAAT
>JARFYF010000112.1:40383946-40394176 GCA_030265395.1 Rhina ancylostomus | reverse complement strand
TGGACCCACTGTGTTGCCCAGCGAGCTAGTCCCATCTGCCCACGTTTGGCCTATAGCCCTCTAATCCTCTGCTATCCCTGGTTTCTGTTTAAAGAGGAGGTATGAGCACTATAAAGTAAATTATATTGTGTACACTTTGGTGCAGAGTGTGCCTCTGAGATGGATGTCCACCAGTGTTGGATAGGGAAAGTTTGCTCACATGACATCCCAATGTGGTGTTTCCAGAGAGATGTGATGAGTCAGATGGTAATCCGGGCGAGTGGATGTGAGGTACTGGGGAATATTGGGCAAGTTCCTTTCTGACTCCACTGGGTAATGGTAACCACTCTGGGAGATAACTGGCTCTGTCTAATCTTACTGCTAGTCACCTAGTGTCCACACAGCCAGAAACAGGACCATCTTTTTCTCAAAGGTACTTTGCCAATTGGTGTCCACCATGAGCTGGCAACCTGTTCCAGAAACCTACAAGCCCCTGGGACAAGGACAAACTTCTGACAATATGACAGTTCTATAATTCTGTCCCCTGAATTTAATCATTGGATTCTGTTCTCCTGCTTTGCCTTGATCATCTCTGGACTGAGAGCAAATCTCATTTAACAGACTAGATAGTCTTGATTTGATTAGCAATGCCTTATTTACCCACTGGGAGCCACAGATTATGAGGTAGATCAGAGAATGAATGAGGTAGATGAGAGAATGATCAGTGTAGCAATCAAGCAGAATTAATTTCCATTTAGTTAATTTCTATTCATGTTACTGGGACTGGAGAGCCTGAGTTATTAGGAGAGAATGGGTAGGCTGGGGCTTTTTTTCTCTGGAGTGAAGGAAGCTGAGGGATGACTTTATAGAGGTTTATAGAACCATGAGTGGCATAAATAAGGTGAATGTTCACAATCTTTGTCCCCCGAATAAAACTAGAGAGCATAGGTTTAAGATGAGAGGGGAAAGATTTTCACATAGAGGGTGGTGGGTATATGGATCGAGCTGCAGAGGCAGTGGCAGAGGTGGGTACAATTGAAATGTTTAAAAGACATTTGGGCAGGTTCATGGATAGGAAGGGTTGAGAGGGATATGGGCATAATACAGATAAATGAGACTAGCTTGTGTACGCAACTTGGTCAGTAGGGATGAGTTGGGCCGAAAGGCCAGTTTTTGTGATGTATAACTCTGTGAGTATTGCTCATAAGACCATAATTTATCGCTCATCCCTAATCGCCCTTGCAGCCCTTCTGGTCATGGCCCCAGAGTGTTGTTGGAGTGGGAATTCTGGGACTTAGACCAGTGATAAAGAAGTATTTTCAAGTCAGGGTTGTGCGCAACATAGTGTTATTCCTATTCACCTTTGTCCTTCTTGGTTGTCGAGGTTGTTTGGATTTGGAAGGTGGAATTGGAAAAACTTGACGGAATAACTGCAGTGCATTTTACCCTCTGCAGGACGCTCTGCAGTCACTGTGTGCCTGTGGTGGAGGGAATTAATGTTTAGGGTGGTGAATGGTTCAGAGTTATTCAGGTAAATGGAGAGAATTGTGTCACCAACTGACTTGAACAGGTGACTAGGTATGGGATGTTAGGAAATTTAGCAAAAATGCACGAAGATATTGATTAAAAGAATTAAAGTGTAGTATGAGAGTAAACTTGCAAGAAACATAAAAGCGAGTTATAGAATTCTCTATAGGTATCAAAATGAAAAAGAAATTAGTGATGGACAATGTTGGTTGCTTACAGTCAGAAATGAAAGAATTTACGGGGAGCAAAGAAGTAGCAGAAATATCAAGCAAACACTTTGGTTGTATCTTCATAGAACACAAATAACTTTCCAGCAATAAAAGGGAGCTAAGAGTCTAATAAGAAGATGAATTAAAGAAAGTTAGTATTGGTTAAATCATACCCTGGAGAAATTAATGGGACCAATAAATAATAAATTCCCAGGGCTGGTAATCTGCATTCCAGAGTACTGAAAGAGGTAGCTATAGAAATAGTGGATATATTGGTTGTCATTTTCCAAACTGTTGATCACAGAACGGTTCCCGTATATGGGAAAGTGGTAATTGTAATTCCAGCTTCTAAAAGAGGAGGGAGAGATGGGAGAACTACAGATTCATTAGCCCAACAGTTGTAGTAGGGAAAATGTTAGTTTATTCTTAAGAATAAACTCAGAATCGAGGATGATCTGTTTCCACTCTGGTTTTATAGTTTCTGAAGTAGTTAATGAGGTCAATTTATCCTCAAATTAGTTATAAATATCATCCCGTTTCCTGAGCTTGTGACTCCTGGTAGTATCTAGAACCAGGAGATCATGGTCTCCTGGTATGGGTAAGACATTTAAAACTGAGATGAGGAGAAACTTCACGAGTAGTGAACCTATGCAGTTTTCTACCACAGAAGGTTGTGGAGACCAAATCACTGAATGTACTAGAAGGAGTCTAGGTAGATTACTTGATACAAAAGGCATTAAGAGGCATTGGGTAGGAACAGGAATATTGATATTGAGAGAGGAAGAGGAACTATTGTAGGAAGTGCTGCATGGCTGTTTTTCTTTGTTCCTGCTGATTCCCCTGCTCTGGTCACTCATGCCGTTGTCAATACGTGTGAGGAGTTGGCATAAGTGTACATATGTCTGAGTGTGTGCATATTTACTTGTGTGTGTGCATGTATTGGTTTGTATGTGAGAATATGTATTCATGTGTATCTATTGCATGTCCTGTCATGTGACAAATGGATTGCTGAGCACAGCATTGGGGGGAGCGAACTTTTACTCAGCTGCAGTGATTGGGTGTGTTTGGCGCAAGGGTTGAAGTGGAAAAGGAAACAAAACAAGTTGTATTTTTATATCTGTTTCAGCTTCACTGGGAGGTCTGGTAGGAAGGAATTCTTGCTGGATCCCACGGCAGGAGAAACATTACTGGAGTCTTGGCAAGCAGCCCCAGGAATTACGAAGATGAGCCAGCAAAGCACCCATCGCCGCTGGCACCCATGGGTGCTAATGCTCACTGTCATTCTTCTCCTTGGCTTAACCAACGTTTGGAACAGGGGGCAGACAGTCAGGCAGCTGACCAAAAGGGCGGCAGGATACCTGGAGTCAGGGCCTCGCATCTCGTCACCGCAGAACAAGCAGGGCAGTGGGGACACCTGTCTCTCCATCCCCGAGCAGGACAGGTTTGACTGCTACCCGGAGAGGGACCGAGTCGTCACTCAGAAGTTGTGCGAGCAGCGTGGCTGTTGTTTTGTCCAGGTCACCACGGATCTAACTGGAGTGCCTTGGTGTTTCTACCCACTGAACTTTCCAAGTTATATCCTGGGAAACCGGACGCTTACAGAGCTGGGTGAGGCAGGAGAGCTCACGCGAAGGAATAAAACTTACTACCCCAGGGATATTTGGAAGCTCCAACTGAACGTAATGTTTGAGGCTGACCACAGACTTCACATTAAGGTGGGACCTTCCATTCTGAATAGAAGTAATTCCATTAAACTGTTCCCTTGGAACTGTCAAGGGTGTCATTTTATTCCCTTTGTTCTTCCCACCCAACCATCGTTGTCCTTTACTGCAACTATAAATAAATCTTTTTGAACCTTTACTAATTCTAACGAAAATTCATCATTCTGAAACTTTGCCTCTGTTCCTCTCTCCACAAAAGTTGGCTGAGTATTTCTACCATTTTCTATTCTTATATCAAAATTACTTAATTATCTGTAAGGCATTTGAGGTTTGTGAAAAGCCAAAATGGATGCAAGTATTTTGGCAGTGTCCTACAGCTGAGCAACAGGGTCATCCATCGAATGGGGACATTAGTCATGTTGGTATGGGACTGGGCTCACACACAGGCCCAATCTAGTTGGGTTTCAACAATCCACTACTTCATGGTCACCTTTACTGACCAAAGCTCTTTAATCTGCAAACTGCCATGGTGGTTTGGAACTCACATCCTCTGGGCTAGTAATTGAACAATAAGAGAAATTTGTTTAGCACCTTTCACAGCCTCACAACACCTTCAAGTATTTTACAGCCAATGAGATACTTTGGAGTCACAGTTGTTATAGAACAGTACAGCACAGGGACAGGCCCTTTGGCCCACAAAGTTTGTGCTGAACCTGATACCATTTTAGACTAATCCCATCTCCCTGCACGTGGTCTATATCCCTCCATTCCCTGTCTATTCATGTGTCTAAAAGCCTCTTAAACATTGCAGTTGTACCTGCTTCCACCACCTGCCCTGGCAATGCATTCCAGGCACCTACCACTTTCTGTGTTTAAAAAAAACTTGCCTCATAATTCTCTTTTAAACTTTCCCCTTCCCATCTTAAAACTCTGTCCTCTAGTATTTGACATTTCCACCATGGGGAAAAAGACTATCTACCCTATCTAAGTCTCTCATAATTTTATATACTTCTATTAGGTCTCCCCTCAGCCTCTGACGCTCCAGAGAAAACAATCTAAGTTTGTCCAATCTCTCCTTATGGCTCATATTCTCTAATCCAGGCAGCATCCTGGTGAAGCTCTTCTATACCCTTTCCAAAGCCTCCACATCTTCCTGTAATGGGGTGACCAGAATTGAACACAGTACTCCAACTGCGGCCTAACCCAAATTTTATACAGCTGCAACATGACTTCTTTACTCTTATACTCAATGACCTGACCAATGAAGGCCAATATGTTGTATGCCTTCTTTACCACTTTATCTACTTGTGTTGCCACTTTCAGGGAGCTATGGACTTCGATCCCAAGATCCCTCTGTACATCAATTTTCCTGCCATTTACTGTATATTTTCCTCTTGCATTTGACTTCCCAAAGTACACCTCACACTTGCTGCAATTAAAATCCATCTACTATTTCTGCTCCCATATTTTCCACTGATCTATATCCCGCCATATCCTTTGACAACCTTCCTCACTATCCACAACTCCACCAATTTCTGTGTCATCTGTAAACTTACTAATTAGCCCACCTATGTGTTTAGCCATATCCTTATATCTCAAATAACAGAGCTCCCAGTACGGATCTCTGCGGAACATCACTAGTCACAGATCACCAGTCAGAATAACACCCTTCCGCTGCTACCCTCTGTCTTTTATGGCCAAGCTAATTTTGAATCCAGTCTAACATTTCACCATGGATACCATATGCCTTAATCTTGAGTCAATGAGGGACCTTGTCAAATGCTTTACTAATGTCCATGTGGACCTTATCCACTGCCCTACCCTCATCAATCATTGTTGTCACTTCCTCAAAAAACTCAAGTTCATAAGATATGACTTCCCCACACAAAACCATGCTGACTTCCCCTAATATGTCCATGCTTTTCCAGATGCAAGTAAATTCTATTCCTAGGAATCTTTTCCAGTAATTTATCTATCACTGATGTAAGGCACAGTGCTCTGTAATTTGCTGGATTATCCCTATTGCTCTCTTTGAAACAAGAGAACAACATTGGCTGTTCTCCAGTCTTCCAGGTCCTTGCCTGTGGCTATAGAGGATACAAAAATCTCTGTCAAGGCTGCAGCAATCTCCTTTCTTGCTCTCTCAATAACCTGGGATAGATCCCATCGGGCCCTGGGGACTTGTGCACCTTAATGTTCTTCAAGAGACGGAACACCTCCTCCTCCTTGATATCAACATGCCCTAGAATATCAGCATTCTCCTCTCTGACTTTACTATCCTCCATGTCTTTCTCCTTGGTGAATACCAACGCAAAGTACTTGGTTAGTACCTCACCACATCCTCTGGCTCCAGGCATAAATTCGCTCCTTTGTCCTTGCGTGCCTCTACCCTCTCCCTAGTTATTCTCTTGTATTTAATGTATACGTAAAATACCCTGGGATTTTTCTGTAATCCTGCTTGCCAGGGACATTTCACGGCCCCTTTTAGCCCTCCTGATTCCCTGTTTATTTTCTTGTTCCTTTATATTCTTCAGCATGTTTTCTGATTTCAGCTTCTTAAGACTTATATATGCTTCCTTTTCCTTTTTAATTAAATTTGCAACATTTCTTGTCATCCAAGGTTCCCGAACCTTACCATCCTTGTCTTTTTTTCTTCACACGAACATGTGGGTCCTGAATTCTGACTAGCTGGCCTTTAAACAACTCTCACATGTTGGATATGAACTTACCCAATAACAACTGCTCCCAAACTACTCTCCCCAGTTCCTGCCTAGTACTGTTGTAATTCACCTTCCCCCAATTTAGCACTTCTGCTGTTCTCAAAATGCGCTCCCACTGAAACTCCAATTACATGTCCAGGGTCATTTCCCAATACTAGATTTAATTTGGCCTCTTCTCTGGTTGGACTATCTACATGCTGTTTCAAGAAACCCTTCTGGATATACCTCACAAATCTGCCCCATCAAAGCCTTTGGCACAAAGGAAGTCCCGGTCAACACCAGGGAAATTAAAGTCACCCACTACAACAACCCTGTTGCTTTTACCCTCATCATTCATCTTCGTCACCTCCTCAAATAACTCTGTTATTGCTGTAATGAGGGTAATATGGCAGCCAATCTCTGTGCAGTGAGTTCTTGCGAAGAGCAATGAGGTACTGACCTTGTTGGCCGATTGATAGAATTTTGGGGCATTTTTGTTTTTGGGAGTTCTGATCAGTAGAAATGCGTGCTGGGTGGTAAAGTTCAGGCTCCAAGCCTTCATGCCGTGCAAGAGTAGGGTGAATGTTCCTGACCAGGATCTCACAGAGAGCACTAGCCAATTGTCCACATCCCAGGGTGGAACGCAGTCTGTTGCTGAATATTGACCATCTTCTCTTTCGTTGACTACATTCAGATAAATGACTCCTCAAATCCACGGTATGAGGTCCCCATCGAGGTTCCCAGGGCAACAAAGAGAGCCTTGAATCCACTGTACACTGTGGAATATTCTGAGGATCCATTCGGGATCGTTGTGAGGAGGATATCCACGAGGACAGTGCTGTAAGTTTTTCCAAGTTTTCTTGCCTTTATACATTTTCTGATGTGAGACAAGAGGATAAAGATGGGATGGAGCTAGAGAAAGTTTTTCCCCAATAACGACATAGGTGGGGCTAGGAAGGAGGGTCTGCTGAAGATTATAAGGAGCTCAGGGCAAATGTAAAGGAGAAGCATAAGGGTGGTGATCATCGGTTTATTACCTAAGCCACGTGCAAATTGGCAAAGGGTAAACAGAATTAGAGAAGTAAATGTGTGGCTTAAAATATGGTGTGATAGAAATGGATTCCCATTTATTGGACACTGGCATCTGTACTGGGGAAGGAGAGACTGTTCTGTTGGAATGGGCTTCACCTGAATCATGCTGGGACAACTGTCTTGGCTAATCATATAACTAGGGTTGTAGAAAGGGCTTTAAACTAAATAGTAGTGGGGAGGGCTGATTACGCAATCAAGAGAAAATGAGAGAGTGATGGCATAGGATAGCGAGCTGGACAAGCAAAATGTGACAGGAAGCAGCAGAAAATCTAAACAAAAGTATGTAGCAGCGACAAATCCAGAGATAGTAAAAACTGTAAAAAAAAACAAAGCTTAATAGTCTTTATTTGAATGCATGTAGTTTGCAATAAGATGAGTTAACAGCACAGGTCATATGAGTATGATCTAATAGTTATTATGGACACGTGGTTGCAGGGTGACCAGGATGGATGCTCAATATTCCAGGGTATATGATGTTCCAAAACAACAGGACAAGGGGGAAGGAAGGCGGGCTAATGTTGTTAGTTAAGGAAAGTATCAGAGTGTGTTGAGTTGTGATATGAAGGCAGTGGATACCAATGTAGAATTGGTTTGAGTTGAAATCATGAATAGTAGGGGAAAGAAGACCTGGGTGGGAGTAGTCTACAGGCCCCAAAAGTGTGACCTCTTGATAGGGTGGCACATAAATAGGGAAATATCTAGGGCATGTTTAAAGGGAGCTACAATTGTCATGGGAGAACCAATTTAGCAAGCGTATTGTGGAAGTAGCAATTGTGGAATGCATCAGAAATGGATTCTTAGAACAGTATGTTATGGAACCTACCCAGAAACAGGCTATTTTAGATTCAGTCATGAGTAATGAGGAAGGATTAATAAGAGATTTTGTGGTTAAAGATGCCCTAGGAGGTTGTGACCACAATATGATAGAATTCCAGATGGAATTTGAGGGTGAACACCATAGAACTGCACCCATTGTCTTCAACCTAAATAAGGGGAATTTACAGGAAGGTGGACTGGGAAAATAAGCTCAGAGACAGGTCAGTCGATGAACAACTGTAGATATTCAAACAACTGGTCCATAACGTTCAGCTGGAATTTATCCCAATTAGAAAGAAGGATTCCATGAGAAAGAGGCTCAACCTGTGGTTAACAAAGAATAAACATTAAATTGAGGAGTAGCACATTCTATGTGGTAAGGGCTAGTGGTACACCAAGTGACTGGGATGTTTTTAGGAGCCACCAGCGAAAGACTAAATGGCTCATAAGAAGGGAGAAAACTGATTTTGACAGAAAACCTGTGTTTAATATCAAAACAAACAGTAAGAGTTTCTATTGATATGTAAATAGGAAGAAGGCGGCTAAGGTTGGTTTGGGATCTTCAGGGAACAAGGCTGATGAATTAATAACAGGAAACAAGGAAATAGCAGATATGTTGAAGCAATTTTTTGTATCAGTCTTCACAGTGGAGGACCTTGCAAATATCCCTAAGATAACAGAGGGATTAATTTCAGATAACAGGGAGGAACTTATAAAACTCCCAAACACAAGGGATGAAGTATTAGAGAAACTCAAAGTGCTAAAGGTGGGCAAATCACTGGGACCCAAAGGCTTGCACCCAAGGGGTTTAAAGGAAGAGGCTGCATAGACAGTGGACCCACTAACTGAAAATTTTCAGAACTCACTAAATTCAGGGAGGGTACCAGGAAGATTGGAAAACAGCCAATGTGACTCTTGTTTAAGAAAGGAGGAAGATAAGGTGGGAACTAGAAGCCAGTTAATTTAGCATCTGTTGTTTGTAAGAGTCGGTAATCAAAGAGGAAATTACCAAGAAAACGGAATATATTCAAACCAAGTCAACATGGTTTTATGAAGGGTAAATCATGTTTGATTAATTTGCTTGAATTCTTTGAGGATATAACAGGGACAGTCAATAGATGGGAACCTGTAGATGTATTTAGACTTCCAAGAGGCATCTGAGAAGGTGCCACACGAGAGGCTAGTGCATAAATGAAGAGCCCAAGGTATTGGAAGAAGTGTGTTAGCATGGATTGAAAACTAGCTGTCACATAGAAAGCAAAAGATTGGAATGAATGGGTTCTTTTCAGGCTGGAGGAATATAACTGGAGGTTTTATTACAATTGTACAGGGCGTAGGTGAGGCCACACCTGGAATACTATGCACAATTTTGACCCTTACCAAAAAATGGATATAGCAGCTTTGGAGGCAAAAGATTCACCAGGCTAATTCCTGGGATGAGAGAATTGTCCCATCAAGAGAAGCTGGACAGTTTGGGTTGGTATTCCTTGGAGTTTAGAAGAATTAAGGGTAACCTTACTCAAGCATATAAAATCGTAAGAGGTCTTGACAGGGTAGATGTTGAGATGTTTCCACGAATTGTATGTCATGAACAAGGGGACATAGCTACAAGATATGGGGTCAGTCGTTTAAAATTGAGGTCCATGGAAATTTCTTCTCTCAGATGGTGGTGAATCTCTGGAATTCTCTGCCCCTGGGGTTGGTGGAGGCTGGATCTTTGGATATATTTAAGGTGGATATAGACAAATATTTGAAAGATTTTTGAGGAATAGAGGGTTATGGGAAACTGGCACAGAAGAGGAGGTGAGGCCTGTTGCAGGTTAACCATGATCATATTGAATGGTAGGGCAAGCTTGAGGGGCTGAGTGGCCTACTCCTGCTCCTATTTTCTTGTGTTCTTTTTGGATCCATCCCAGTGACATAAAGTGAATAACCACCAACCACTGTAACACTGACAGGAACCTTTAGTGGAGCATCAGAGGTTGGGAGTGTTGGAGGAGAAGATGATATTTACTATCCTAAATCTGTTATAATTTGAAATGGTTTCTGGAACATTTTGGAAGTTCATAGAACCTTGGAGCTCTTTGTCCATTATGTCTGCGCTGCCTGTTTGAAAGAGCTCTCTAATCTAACTTCTCTAATCATTACCCTGTAAAAATGTCCTTTTCAAACATTCATCCAATTCCTTTTGAAATCTCTTGTTAAATCTGCTTCCTTTGCTCTTTAAGAGGGTACAACTCAGATCAC
>JARFYF010000112.1:40308482-40321501 GCA_030265395.1 Rhina ancylostomus | reverse complement strand
CGTGCCATGGCCGTCCACACCAACTACCTGTTTTCCTCCACAGGTTACCGACAAAGTGAACTCCACTGGATTACTCTTTACAATCCATACATGGATTGCAGTGACAGTCACAGTTATTGTTTCTCATCCATCGACAGAGAAAAACAAGCAGGCTGGTGTCTCTCTCGTTCTTGTGTCTCTCTCTCTCCTTCAGACTGACTCCGACTGGTTGTTTCAACAACAACGTCATAACGCTCTTTATCTTCTGTTGACGTAAGCACGCCACACACATACTATCTGAAAGGAACCTCACTAATTGTAACCTAGTCCGTAACACTAATTCTCAATCCATGTCAGTAAATCACCACCATTTCTGTGTTCTAACCTTGTTCCCCAAAGTCCAGCATCAGATCTTGGCAAAGTCCTTCTGAAAATCCAAAATATCTCCTGGGTTTCCGCTTATCCATCCTACTGAATACATCGAGAAAGGACTCCAGGAGATTAGTCAAATATTCCTTCATGGATCCATGCGACTCTGCTCAATGCTGTTGTTCTTTCTGAGATGCTCTGATATTACATTTTCCATTATTGATTCCTTATAAATTAAATTTTATTTACAGCATGGTAACAGGCCCTTCCGGCCCAATGAGTCCATGCTGCCCATTTTTTTTTAAACCCCAAATTAACATACCCGTACGTCTTTAGAATATGGGAGGAAACCGCAGCACCCGGAGGAAACCCACGCAGACACAGGAGGATGTACAAACTGCTTATAGACAGCGATGGGAATCGAACCCCGATCACTGGTGCTGTAATAGTGTCGCGCTAACCACTACACTACTGTGCCGTGTGTTATGGATATTAGACTAATACAAGGGAAACTACAGCTAACTGAAACCTCATCACTTGCACACCAGGCTTCAATTACCTGTCTAAGCACAGCTGGAACCAAATCTGCAACCTTTTGGTCTGGGTAGCTTCACTAAATGAAACGAGATCATCAAGTCAGCACAGAGTTATGAGGATTAAACAGAATCATTAAAGTTGTGGTAATCTTATACATAAAAAGTCAGGTCCAACTTTTTCACACAGAGGATAGTGGCTATGTGAAATGAGCCGTCAGGGGAAGTGGTGGAGGTGAGTACAATTACAACATTTAAAAGATATTTGAATAGATTCATGGATAGTAAAGGTTTAGAGGGATATGGTCCAAATGCAGTGAAATGGGACTAGTTCAGGTAGGCACCGTGGTTGGCATGGACAAGTTGGGCTGAAGGGTTGTTTCCATGCTGTATAACTATGATTCTGAGTTAAGACATCACAGCGACACATAATTGATGTTCAGTTACAGTGGTGCACTCTCACATGCCCTTTGCTCCACTCCACCCCAGTGCCTGTTCTGGGAGTGTACAGAACCCTCAGAGGAACCCAGGATTCAGCTGAGAGTGGAGTTCAGGTGTGGTGTCCCTCAGCTCCAGCAGCTTTCAGGTGTGACATCTGCAGGACTGTGAGCAGCATCCAGCCATAGTGTCCTTCAGGTGTGCTATTGGGATTCAGGAGTGGGGTTCTGGTACATTCCCTCATATCTGAGAGAGTGATTCAGGTGTGGTCACCCATGTCTGGTAGTGAGGGAAAAGGAGTAGGAGTAGACCATCTGGCCCCAGGATCCTACTCTGATTTTCAATAAAATTATGACTGATCTTTTACTGTATTGAGCTCGGTCTGGAATGTACTCAGCGATTAAGCCACCATAGCTTTCTTGGGTAGAGAATTCACCACCCTCTGCATGAGGAAATTTCTTTTCATCTCAATCATGAAAGGCTGACCCCTAATTTTGAGACCATCACCATGGTACCAAACACAAGCCAAGGGAAATACCAACTCAACACCACCCTATGGAGCTCCTTAAAGGACTCCAGACCCAGAAACAACATTCCAGCTGTGGCTTCACTAGGGCCCTATAAAATCAGAGAAAGGCATCTGTGCTGTTGGACTCAAAATTTCTTGTATTATTGGGCAACACAGGATTTCTATTTCTCTGAAGAGAAATTCCTTTCAATCTTATTACATTTTTCACAATAGATTCCATTTGGCAAGGCCTTGCCCATTCACTTAACTTATCCATACATTTCTGAAGCATATCTGTATCCTCCTTAAGGCTCATACTGCCACCTAGCTTTGTATCATGGGCAAACTTGGATATACTACACTGGGTAAACTCTTCCAAATCATTGATATAGTTTGAGAGCAGCCTGGGTCCCAGCACTAATCCCAGCATGGCCACATTAGTCAGTCTCCCAATTCATAAATGACCCATTTATTCCTAGCACCTGTTTTCTGTCCACTAACCAATCCTCAATACATGTCGTTTAATTTTGTTTAATACCCTTTTTACGTGGCACCTTATCAAAGGCCTCCTGAAAGTCTAAATGCACCACAATCAACTACTTTTACCTTATCCATTGTATGTTAGAATTTTTTGAGGTTTCAAGTGATTTGTCAAACAGGATTTCCCTTATACAATCCATGTTGGTTTTGCCAAATCCTATTATTATTTCCCAGTTCTTGTTACCACTCAATGATGATTCCAACATTTCCTTACCACTAATGTCAGGTAACTTGTCCACAATTCCCTCTTTTCTCTCTCCATCCTTTCTTAAATAATGGTGTTATACGTGCTGCTTTCTAATCTAAGGGGACCATTGTAGAACCTATGGTGTTTTGGAATATGACAAGCAGCGCATTAACCATCTCAAAAACCCTGGGAATTTATCACCTCTCAGTTCTGTTACGATTTCCAATGCTTTATCTTCAGTAATGCTAATTTCTTGCAGCTTCCCTTCACTCTTGACCTGTAGTTCTCCATTATTTTTAGAAAGTTTCCCATGTTTTCATCAATGAAGACAAGCACAATATATTTAATTTGTCCCTTAATTCCACAAAATAATTCCTCCTGTCTCAGTCTAAAGGACCTACTTTACAAACCCTGAGAATTACTTTTTTTTTGCTGGTGAACCTGTCAGCCTTTTTCTTTGATCAAAAATGCACCACGTTAACTTCCCTTGATAAGCCACAGCTGGGGCACTTTCCTATTTTTTGTCTTAAAAGGGATATATTATGTAAACTATGTACTAATTCATTAAAAGTTAATCGTTTGTGATTTACTATCATAACTTTTAAAGTAGTTTCCCAAACTACCATAGCCAGCTCACACCTGATGCCTTCATAACTTATTTCATTCAAGATTAAGTTTCAGATTGGACTAAACCACTTCAACTTTTATATATAAAAAAAGTCACAAGAGTATTTGTTACCTGTGTTTTATCCAAATGAAGTATATCATGGCAGAATAGAACACACACAGCCACATTATTTGTTGACAAGTGTCAATCACTGTCTTTGCTCACACACCACAATCACAATACATACTCATCATGTCAACAGCCCACACTTTCACCATTTCCCTTGTGCAATGGTTACGATCACCTTCACCACACATTCACCATCACAGCACATTATTCCCATTCACCTCTTCACATTTACGTCTTTATTTCCAAACCTCTGCTCCTGTCCATAGCTCAGCCCTGACGCCCTTGCCCACACTCAGCCCCGGCGCCCTGCTTCACACGGACACCATGGTCACCAGGGGCCGCTCACACGGGACCCCCGCACAACAACTACTCCGGGCACAACGCCCCGCCCACTCGCTCTCCACACGCAACCCTTCCGCGAACGCGCTGACGTCAGCATCAACACCAACTCCTCCCAGTGCACGGGAGCGGACCAATCAGGAGCGCGGAGCCCGCTGCGTGGCGGGTCGGCGCAGTTTCCTGGTACGCGGCAATAGGTCTCCGGGTGCGGTGGGGGCTGGAGGAGGGATTTCGGCGTGGGACGGCTGGCTGGCTGGCTCGGTGGGTCGGTGACCGGGGCAGCGGCGACGGCCGGTGGGCCCGGGAACCGGCAGTTTTGGTCTCAGCGGCTAATCGGGTCTAGGTGAGGGCGGAGTTTCCGGGGCGCCCACCTGATCCCTCAGCCCGCCCCAGAGCTCTCTGCAGCTGGTGAAGCTCCTCGTTTAAATGGTGCAGGGGACGCGACCGCACACCAGGCGGTGATAACGACCACATCCTCTCGCTCCGACACCAGGGGCACCGAGCAACCTCCCTATGCAAAACTCTGACACATAAGGAGGTGGGCAGTGGCCCATCTGAAATGTGGCATCGGCGGCAGTGTGGGACACCCTCAGCGCTGCACTGGAGTACAGACTCGTGTGCTGGACCCTCGGGAGTGTGGACTTGGGGGGACGTATGATCTGCACCCTCTGAGCCATGCATGGACCTATAACTGAATTTAGAAAAAAAAGATTATCAAAGAGGGGAATGTCTTAAATGTCAAGAATAAAAGCAAATTGTTTTGGGACACACAAGAGACTGCAGATGCGGGAATCTGGAGCAACAAACAGTCTGCTGGAGGAAATCAGTGGGTTGAGCATCATCTGTGGATGGTAGGGATTGTTGACACTAGGGTTGAAACCCTGCATCAGGGCTAAGAGTGGAGAGGTGAAATGGCCCTCCTCAGTCCACTAATCACTTCAGACTCCTTGCTCACTACTCCCCTTCTCTGCTTTATACTGACCATCTTGCCTCTTCATTTTCAGCCCTGATGCAGGCTTTTGACCCAAAATATCAACAATTCCTTTCCTGCCACAGATGCTGCTCAACCTGCTGAGTTCTGCCAGCAGATGGTTTGATGTTTTGGGAGTGATTGAAAAATGTTTGTTAAAAATGTACTTAATTTTATTGTAAGTACACTTTTAGCACATAATTCTTTTTTATTTGATAATAAATATTATTTAATAGGTAAAAAAATGCCAGTGATGTCGCTTCCAGCAAGTATTTCATTGTACCTGTACCTCACTGTACTTGTGCGTATGACAATAATCTTGAATATTATATTTAACAAATAACAGTTTTGATCTTCACTTAAAATAATTCTATTCGGACTTTGAGGGTTTCACACATAATATTGATCATCTTTTACGAATGTTAATCAACCTAAGGCTTAACAATTTTATTTCAAATTTTCCAGTCATTTCAGTATTTTTGTTTACTTTTTTATGTCTATATTTGTGTTTCTTGCTGACAGGCGGTAACAATCGCTTCCAATTCAGCACAAAAGGAAGGGGAAGGTATTTAAACAGGATGAACCGGCCAAAGGCTGTAGCCATTCGGCGGCCCAGCAGTGCCAAACCCAGTGGTGAGTGAGACTTCCTTTACAAAGAGTGCAGATTTTTTTTATAACCAGAAAAATAAATTCTTGGCATAGTTACGTTGAGTTGTAAAGCATGCACCATCATTCTGTGGTTTTATTCTGAATTAGGAGTGTGCTCCTTACTTGTAGATTTCACTGCTCTTCATTCCACAATCATTTGTGATGTTCTGAGTAAATCTAATTTTTAAGTTTTTTTTCCTTATCCTGTTTCTGCCATTTAATAAGATCATGGGTGATCTGATTGTAACCTTAACACAACCCTGCCTTCATCAATGGAACTGCTATAGAGATGGTTGACAGCTTCAAATTCCTAGGCATCCGTATCACCAGCAACCTCACCTGGTCCCTCCATAGTGATGCAGTGATCAAGTAATTGCATCAGCATATGTGTTTTCTTGGGTGTCTGAGAAGATTCAGCTTGTCCACGAGGATTCTCTCGAACTTCTACAAATACCCTATAGAACGCATCCTGACGTGGGTTGCATCTCAGCCTGGTTTGGTAACTGCTCTGCTCTGGACCGACAGAACCTGCAGAGAGTGGTATACACTGCCCAGTCCATCAGAGGTTCATCACTTCCTTCTATCCAGTTCATCTTCACTGTGGAATTAGATTGTCAAGGATGCCTGCCACCCTGGCCAATCCCTTTTCTCTCCTCTACCTTTCTGGAAGAAGATACAGGAGCTTAAAAGCCCAGGCAACTGTACACAAGAACAATTTGCTCCCCTATGTTATTCAGACTTCTGAACCCATTACCTCTTTCATATCTCCTTCCCAGTGGTGTTGCCATGTCCTTGGACTCTTTATTCTATCTCTCTCGGTTATTCTGTTGTTGTCACTTTAGCATTTCTTTTTGCACTACTTCTGATTGCACTACTATGTTTGCACCAATCTTTTGTATTTGCCTATTTATTGTTGTATTTATTATTACTTTGTATACTGTTTATTCTGTGAGCTTCACGCAAGCAAGGAATTTCATTGCATTCTGGTGTGTGTGATAATAAACTGATCTGAATCTGTTATCCTGTCATTTGGTGAAACATGATTTCACTCCTCTGAATTCTATGATCATTCCTGACATCATCCATGTAAATCTGAATTTTAAGTGGGGCAGTGTCCTTGTCCTATTTCATTCCCATTTATATTAGGATAATTTTGCCATCCTTTTCCTTTGATCAGTCTTATTTTGTGTTTAATTTTGTATCTTTTCAGGCCATCCTCCACCTGGAGATTTTATAGCCCTGGGCTCGAAAAGTCAGGCCTCTGACACTAAGGCACCTGCTGCATTGTTAAAGCCAACACAGGCAGGTCTGCAGTCTGATCGGAAACGAGAGGGATCATCAGCCTTGACCTCAACCTCTGGCCTTTCAAAGCGTCCAAAGATCTCTTCCACTCCACCACTGAGTGCGCTAGGGCGCCTGGCAGAGGCTGCTGTTGCTGAGAAACGAGCTATTTCTCCTTCAATTAAGGAGCCATCTGTTGTACCAATTGAAGGTAGGAGTTGCAGGTTGATCTGTCTGCTTGACCTAGTGTCTGGGATTGTACACGACCCTCTGATTTGCTGTTGTTTCTTCTGACATTTTAACCATTTGATTCAATTCTTGAAAACTAAACAGAATTTGCACTTGTATTGCACTTTTCATAATGTCCAGATATTTGTCAATGCCTTTATGACCAGCTTTGTCAAGTGAAGTCACTATTGTATTATGTTGGAAACATGGTAGCCAATTTGAACACCATTAGCAATGATCCAACCAATACGATAATCAAGTCATCTGTGACTTGGTAATCTGTTTTGATATTGTTGGCTGAGGGATAAGAATTGGCTAGGTCATTTGGCAGAATTGTCCTACTTCAAAACAGTGCAATGAGGTACTTTTGCAATTGGCCAAGAGGGCAGATGGAGCAGAAAAACAGAAAATACTGGAAGCACTCAGCAAATCAGGCATCTGTGGAAAGAGAAACAAAGTTAACATTATAGTTCGAAAGCCCTATATTTGAAGGTGAGGCAGATGAGCCCTCAGTATGCTTTTACATTCTAATTGAGCCATGCTTTGTAGAATTCTGTCGCTCCTTAGTCTTCACAAATGACTTCTGTGTTTCAAGATCCAAATTTTGCATAAGGCCTAACTATTGCTTGGTTTGACTTGTCTGTTGATTTTTTGGAAACTTTGGATGGCATTCCACACATGGACTTTGGTCTTTTCAAACCTTCTGGAGCCTGATTTTCAGCTAAATAATTGTAGTAGATTGGTTGTGATTAATTCATCTCGCTCAAAAATCATCACTGAAGTGATTTATTATATAAATTTGGGGTGAACTAGGCTGGTTATCCATGTTGTTTTAGAACTTGTAAAAGAATAGAAAGAAATAATTTGATTTATTTGGCATCTTCCCTAGTCTTGGTTTACCCACAACCACTTTACAGCACATTAAATAGTTTTTGAAGTAGTCACCCTTGTAATGTAGGTGGCACAGCAGCCAATAGTGTTCAGTAGACTGCCACAGATAATGGCCATTTAATCTGTTGTAGTGATATCATTTGAAGCAGAGATATTGGCAAGACACTGGAGACAGCACTCCTGCTCTTCTTCAGAATGGTTCCAGGAATCCTTTTATGCTCACTTGAGAGGACAGACAGGTTCAGGGTCTGGTCTGAAAGATAGCACCTCTGACAGTGAAGCACTCTGTAAGTTCCAGTAGTGAAGTGCAAGTCTGGATCTTGGTGCCTTCTGACTCAAAGAGTGCTGCCAACTGAGCCAGCACTGCAGATCATGTCCATTGTGGGGCAGTTTTATTTTGAATGCTCATGGTACACAATATTGATAACTTAGGATCAAAAATTTGTGATATTTACAGTAACCAATTATCCTACCAACCTGCCTGTCTATAGGATGTGGGAGAAAACCAGAGCCCTTGGGTCACAGGGAGAACATGCAATCTCTTCACAGCCAGCACCAGAAGTAAGGATTGAACCTGTTCCCTGGATCTGTGAAGCAGCAACTCCACCAGCTGCGTCACTGTCTATTGTAGACGTAGACCAGGAAAGTTTCTGCTGTGAGCTGTGTTTCTATTGTCCCACTCTACTGTACTGTAATTGAATGACTCATTTATTGAAGAGGCCGATTAAAAATCCTTGACTTTAACAATGATCCCGCAAAACCTGTGAACATTTGTATGGGGTAGGATGTTTCTAAGGCTTTATGTTCGAGAAGGCAGGTGATTTTTATTTTTTTTGCTTTGCACCAGTTCCCCCAGCGACATTGTTGGATGAGATAGAGGCTGCAGAGCTGGAAGGAAATGATGACCGCATTGAAGGGCTGCTTTGTGGAGCAGTGAAGCAGATGAAGCTCAATCGGGTGAAGCCAGACACAATGTTGTTTCTCAGCCTGATGTATTTGGCCAAAATCAAGCCCAATGTCTTTGCCACAGAGGGCGTTATTGAGGTAAGGGTTGGTATAGATTATGTGAGAAAGAAGGTAGGAATGACTGTACCATGCAGGACCTCAACTGGAATATATGGATGGCACTGAGCACCACGGTTCAGGAAAGAAAGGCCATAGAAAGGGTGCAGAGGATATCTACTTGGATGTTCCTGGGAATGAGCAACTTCATTTATGATGTGACCTTCAAGTTCAGGCTGTTACCTCTAGTTTGTGTGTTATGGACAAGGTGAAAGAGCTGCTTCTGGTTCATCATCCACTCCTTGAAAGAACAATTCAGTTTACTGCATGCAATGCATTTATTTTAGGAAATACCCACAGAGCAAATAAAGGAAAATTTGACATTGTAAAACACCTCTTGTCTTCTTGAATCATCCTGAAGGGCTTTACAGCCATTAAGTTTTCATTTAATTCTAGTTACTCTTGTAGGAAAAATGGCAGCTTTTTTTTTTGTACACAGCATAATCACACAAACTGCATTATGGTAATGAACAGATATCTTTTTTTAATAACGTTGCTTGAGGAATGAATATGGGTTAAAATACTGGGAAGTTGGGGAGAACTTTCCTACTCTTTTTAAATTTTGCCGTGGAATTTTTTACATGCATCCAAAGATTCAGATAGAGCCTCATCTGAAACTCTTAATGTAGCACCTCAGTACTGTAAAGATGCCATAATAGTTCAAGGCTTTGGAGTGGGATCTGAACCTATGACCTTCTGACTTAGCCAAGACTGAAAATTGGCCAAATCTGTCACCTTCCTGATATGTACAATGCATTTTGCAACAGCCACCAGAATTATTTTTACATAATGCTTTAAGGAGAAGCTTGAAAACTGCTCCTCAGAGATCGACATAGAGAGTCATGTGATGGTTAGAGGACGGCAGTAGAGGAGGCTCGTCTTGAGGGTTAACAGCAGCACGGACCACTTGGGCCACATAGTCCTTTTATTGTAAATTCTTTGTAACTTAATTAGATGCTTGAACTCCAGTCAGCCCCCCTTCGTGAAGGGAACGAGGGAAGCAGACTATTATTCAGGTATTGATGTGTCCACTTAATATCTTTTTATTAGGCCCTTTGCAGTTTGCTCCGACGAGATGCTTCTATTAATTTCAAAACAAAAGGCAACAGTTTGGTTTCAGTGCTTACTTGTAATCTCCTCATGGCAGCCTACGAGGAAGATGAGAACTGGCCTGAAATCTTTGTCAAGGTATGTCTAATTTGTACATTGGTGAAACACGGCTCTGGCCTTTCAATACACTCCCATGTCATTTTTCTTGTTTAGTATTGCTCTTGGGGAATTTTGTGAGCTGTTTTGTGAAGTGCTTTCTGGCTGGCAGACTAGCTGTCATGGTTAAGATAGAGGAACTATACTGTGTTCATTTAATGTAGAGCCAAGGTTATGGGCAAGCTTCTTTTGCTTGCTTATTGGTACAGTTTTAGGGGAATCCTGAGCATAATGCTGTGCCTTGTCACTGCACAGTGAATCAAAATACTTTTCAATACATATTCTGTATTCTCAATTCGTTCACTGACTTATTGCCCATCTAACAAAAAAAACTTTTATACAGCACCTAGTATGACCTTAGATGTCTCAAAGCACTACATCTAATAAAATATTTTCTGCAAGTGTAATCACTGTTATGACACCAGCTGATTTATGAACGGAAAGCTCCCACAGATCAGCAATGAAATAAGTGACCAGATCAATGTATTAACGATGTTTGTTGAGGGGTAGATAATGATGTGGAGCAGGGAGAGAATTCTCTTGCTTCTGGTCAAATAATGCTACTGGATTTTTTGCTTCAATCTGAAGGCAGATGGAGCCCTAATTAATATCTCTATCATACAATGTCACTCCTCCAGCACTGAAGAACTCTTGCTTACTAACCACATCACCTCTTGCAAAACGCAGTGAAGCATTTAGTAATATGTCACTCTGTATTCTGGTATATCATGCTTGTGTTATATTCTAATTAGCTCTCTGTTCACCCAGATGGATCTGTAATTGGCTAATGAAAGTGGTGATCAGATGAATTCTTTTATTGCAATGCTCATAAATCTATTTATTGAAAGCAGCATTTCAAACACTTTCCTCAGGTGTATATTGAGGACTCCCTCGGTGAACGTATTTGGGTGGACAGTCCCCAGTGCAAGACTTTTGTCGAGAATATTCAGACGGCTTTTAACACAAAGATGTCTCCAAAAAGTATGTTGCTGCAGGCGGATGGGGGCAGGATTGGCAGTGACCTCAGTGCAGGTGAGAAATTCAGTGTCTTTAAATGTATTTTTGCTATACACCTCAAAACACGATAGCATATTCCATGTTCTCAGCATTCTTTAGTTAAATATTTTCCTTCTGTCTTTTCACCATTTACGATACTCTGCTTGTTGCTGGCTGATTCCATGGGTAATTTTTGGATACTTTTCCCAAGTCACTGCTCTTCATACATTAGTGAGGGATGGAGTTTGCTAGGCTATCTATTGCCATTCTTGGAGACATTTAGTGTCAAGGCCAATCCTAGACTTTCTCCGTATCCAAGCTTACTTCTTTTTAGACATCAGTGCTCTGGTTGGGATTGGTTATCCAGAATAATAATTGGAGAATAAGCCAGACTGTTCTGTGTAGTCAGTGACACTCTAGGTAGTTAGACTTAGGCTTGGAATTAGAATTGTCTAAAGCTATAAAAACACAAGCACTTGGTCCATCTGGTTCATGCTGGTATTTATGAATCTTCTATCAGCATAATCCTTTATTTCTTTCTCACTATTAATTTAGTTTCCTCAAATGGACCTGTGATATTGTCCTCAACCTTACCTCTTCTGGTAGGAAGTTCTTCATTCTCTCCGCTCTCTTGGTAAAGGAATTTCTCCTGAATTGACAATTGATGATAACCATATAATTATGATCTCTAAAGCTGTGCATTGTGTAGAGAAAGTTGCTTTTCTTCTTTTGATTAATCTATAGGAGGGAGTCCACATCCATCCACGCCAGACGACGATGATAATCAAGCTGAGCTGCTCATTGCAGAAGAGAAACTGAGTCCAGACATAGAGGCAGGCCAGGTGATGCCCAGGTAAAAGCCCGTCACGTTATTCCTCTAGCAGATCATGGACATTTTGGATAAGGTGGTGGCAGGGAGAAGATGACCATGGCTGGGGAAGAGAATGAAACCTGATGTTTTAACAGCACTGTAATATGATGTTGAGGAATCCAGTGAATTTTTTAAGTGTAATATAACTTTGAGCCAATAATGGAACTATCTCTTCAATAACAGCTCTCGAGTTGTGCAGGTGAGTGGTGTGCATGAGGTGGGAAGGTAGTATGTTGAGAGAAGAGCCCCCTTTATCTCCATTTGTGACTGTTGGATAAGAAACTGTAAGGTATGCCAGGAGAAAAGTGAAAATTACCTGACATTTAGCATCTTTTAGTAGTTTTGATTTTCTAGAGTGGCATGTTGCTGCAGGCAGATGGGGGCAAGATTGGCAGTGTAGGTGAGAAATTCAGTGTCCTTAAATGCATTTTCCAGTTTCTAGGGATTTGGCTTTGCATGTAGATTTTTGTACATCTAGAATCTGACTTGAGAATTCTAATATATCAGCCAGGTACTGGGTTTGTTGCATTGGTTTCTTGAGATGTGTACCGTTACAGTTCCTATGGAAAAAACTCTGCCTGTTTATTTTCAGTTACTACTGTTTTATGGTGAGTAATTAAGGCAGGTTCAGTCTGTGTATTTTCTGCTCACCTGGTACCCTTGGTGCTACATTTTACAGTAAAATCTTTCTCAAATGAGTGAGAAAGCAGCTAGTTCCAGGTGCTGTGTATGATGCCTTTCCCAAAGTTGTAGTCTCTCCATAATAAGCAAGAGTTATTCTGCAACAGTTTTTACTTTTTTTCTCTGATTCATCCTCTAGGTATGAGGACTTGGCCGAGAGCGTGGAAGATTATGTAATCGACATGCTTCGTGATCAGCTCAATCGGCGCCAGCCCATGGATAACGTCTCGCGGAACCTGCTGCGGTTACTCACTGCCACCTGCGGTTATAAGGAAGTTCGCCTGATGGCTGTTCAACGGCTGGAGATGTGGCTGCAGAACCCTAAGGTGGGACGTCATGGGGCAGTGCAGAACTAAAGGTCAAGGGATAGTAGTTGACGTGGAAAATAAGTTAAAAAGAACTTTATTTAAACATGGGATCTGAGAACAGAAGGGAATTTTCCAGCTTCTTCAGTGCCTGCTCTTACACTGGAACCCTTTTCCCTTCACCAAGGGAATGTTCCTACATAAGCTTTGAATATATTTGATACAACTCCAGATTCTACTATTCAGCAAAA
>JARFYF010000112.1:40296675-40308382 GCA_030265395.1 Rhina ancylostomus | reverse complement strand
AAAGCACACAGCTTCCCTTCCTGATAGCCTGGCATTAGCAGTCCTTCTCCTTGGGTACTCTTACCCTCCCCTTCCACCTGGGGTCTTTCTTCACAAAAGCAGCAGCTGACCTGCTTTGACCTTGCAAACTAACATCCATTTCAAACAGTTTCTCCTCAATGTTCTTGAAGGTGCTGTAGCCTCCTAAGTTCATCTTTCTTTCAACTCATTTCACTCCACCAATGAGATTTGTGACCCTACCATTTTCCCAAAATGGCTTAGATCAAAATAAGCAATGGTGACAAAGGGTGATGCATTCTTTCCTGTTCTTCTGGATGTAGGCTGGTGACATCTTCCTTTTACCCATGCCCACCATTCTTGACTCTACAGCTGCCTTGTTTTATTTCCTGTCTGACATAGTGCATTGAATGGAAAGAAATTTCCTGCATCTTAAGTGTAAAGAAGTGTAAAGCCATGTTTTCCGTCCCTGTCATAAACTTGGGCTAGGGAACAGACTCCATCTCTCCCTGGCAGTGGTCAGAGACTGTTTGGATCCTTGCTATCATCTCTACCAACATGAACTTGAAGGACCATCTTCTATGCCATAATTGAATAAGATTCTCAATTTTCATATCTCCGAGATGCACTTTGGACCACGCCACACTGTTGCTAAGACTGCCCATTTCCACCTCTCTAGTGTTGCTTGAATTCTCACCTGTCTCACCTGCTACTGAAACTCTCATCCAAGCCTTTATTTTTCAGACTTGGCTGTCAGCACACCCCTGGGTGGCCTAAATGTCCATGTCGACTCGTGCATTCATCCATTACCCTTGTGACAGCTGACTCCTGATTGCTCCTGATTGGCAAATGTCTCTAATTACAAATTCTTCTCTGTTTCCTGTCTTGGTTGTAAATTCATCCCTACGTTCCCCCAGGATTTCTGACTTCCTGTGAATCCTGAATCTTAAGGTTTCACCACTGGCAGCTCTCCCTTCAGCTGCCAAGGACCAAGGCTTTGGACTTACCCTCCTAAACCTCTTCATCCCTCTTTCCTCCTTAACGTCTACCTATTTCATCAAGCTTGTGGTCATCTGCACCTCAGTTGACCCTAACTCGGTGTTGAATTATTTTAGAATGCTTCTGCAAAGCACCTTGGGAAATTTGAAACTGCTGGCCCTTAACCACAAAATTCAGTGTTTTGTCCTCCCCAGTTTACAAACATCTGACTTATGCACAGCCCATACATATGAATGAGTATTTGGGAGACTGGCGGGATGGATTTGCCAGCTGCTGTAGAGCTGCAGGCATCTGCTGCTGGGTGGAAACACAGTTCGTGACCGCATTTCTGACTTGAGAACTGTCTGGGTTATGAATAGTTCACGGAAGTGGAACCCTGTCGTACCCTGGGGATAATCTGTATTGAGTCTTACTTTGTTTATTCCTCTTCTTCTAAACTTAATTCAACTTTGTTTTGCCTTGATAATCTCTGGATTTACTTCTGAACTGAACTTTGAGAGGAGAGATTCTGACCTAGGTTTTGTGCTTTGCATATCTCCTTGCCAAATATGTACAACTGTATTTTGTCTCTGTGTGTTAGCTGACCCGTCCAGCTCAGGACCTGCTGATGTCGGTCTGCACAAACTGTTCCTCACATGGAACAGAGGACATGGAGGTTATGTCGAATCTCATCAAAATCCGCCTGAAGCCCAAGGTTTTGCTGAACCATTACATGCTCTGCGTAAAGTGAGTACCTGAACTACCAAATGCCCTGTAAAGGCATTTAAAAGGGACTTGAAAACAAAGTATCTGCAGAGGCCAAGGAAAGCAATTCATGTCAACAAAGTTAGACTGTCATAAAATGTTCCTTGTCTCAAACTAAGGAGGTATAAATTCCGCTGTGAACACTGGAAAAGTTCGATATCTAGAAAGTGCTTAGAATTTTGAATGTGCTATCACAGCAACTGAAGTGAGGGGTTTAAAGGGAAGCTTTTCAAACCCAGCATTTTTTTTGCTCTAATTGCACAGAATTTGGTTAAATGTAATATGGTCAGGAGAGTGACTGAACTGATCATGGCTCCAGAATGTATTGTACATCAGTCTGCAGCACAGCCTTGCAACATACACACAGTTCTCCGTGCAATGTCCAAGCCAAATTGTATTTTTGAGCGCTAGCTTCACAGTGGTGAGTTTAAGCTGCATGCTACACCATGAAGATGCAGGTCAGCACTTGGTTGCTAATGTTTAGTCTTGTATGTCTTGTAAAATAGGCTTGGTGGTGTTCACCTGACCTGAACATGTATTTGGGTATAAGATGAAAACCTGAGCCAAACACAACCTGACCACAGCAAATCTGTACTTGACCTGTACGTGACCCATCTGAACTCACCCTATCCATGGTCAATCCCAACCCGACCCAAGTTTGAGCACTTATTTTTTTTGTGTTGGGTCTTCATCCTGATCCCGACACCTATAGTTGGGTCCTGTTGTGCTCTAGTTGGATAACCAGGCCTTAATCTGACTGCTGCAGGGTTTTTGTGACCAGGTAAGAATTAAAGGTAATAATGTGAACATTATCTTTCCTAAGCTTTCTCTTAGCCATTTAAAACCACTACTATTATCCCCCACCTCAGTAGAATTGCCTCTGTGTTAAATCTCCGCTCTTCCTTTCTGTTTTGTAGCGTAATAAGTAAGGTCCTTTAACATGTAATTGAACTCTCTGTGTGTCCTCAAACATCTCCTTAGAGTGTTTATCTGTGTTAAACTTGCTATATTAAATCAAGTTCTCTGTGTGCCCATTCTCTTTTACTTTTGGAAAGGCCAGGCTGTGTTTTAGTGAATTTTTGTGGTCAATAAACCTGAAGGAGCTCATTTTGTTTTTATATATAACATAAAGGAAGGACATATAACCCATTGAGTTTATGTCAGCTCTCAGCAGTCCAATCAGCCCCATTTCCCCACTTAATTCCCTATAACCTCTTCTCAAGTACCCATCAACTCCCCCCAGTTCTCTGCCACCCTCCTATACTAGGGGAAACTTACAGTAGCCAATTAAATTACCAATATATCTTTGGAATAGGGAAGGAATTAAGATCACACGGGGTAACCCATGTGGTAACTGGCAGAATGTGCAAACTTCATATAAATAGCACCAAAGGACAATATCAAATTCAAGTCACTGTAACTGTGCAGCAGCAGCTGTATCTGCTGGATACTGTATCACCCGTAATGCTTGCTCCAAAATAGCTACAAAATACATATTAAATATTTGAAAGATCAGAGAATTAAGGGTTATGAGGAACTGGCACAGAAGAAGGGTTGAGGCCAGCATAGATCATATTGAATGATGGGGCAGACTTGAGGGGCCGAGGGGCCAAGTGGCCTATGCTGCTATGTTTTTGTGTGCTCATTTCAGTGTCAGCATTGAGCCACTTGATGCAAATTTAGAACTAACCTAAAGCTAACCTTTTTTTTCCTTCAAATATAAGCTGTATCCATGGGAATTCTCAGATTTGCACCACACCTATGTGATGTGTGGAACAGTCTTTCTTTTAGTTTGACTCAGGACCCCTCCCCCAAAGCTTTCTCTGTTACATCGATGACAGTTGCTCTGTCCTGCTCTTGAATATGGAGGTTTTATTCCCATTGCTGCCAATTTCCACCCTGCTCTGACTTCCACCTGGGCCATTTCTGACTCTTCCCTTTCCTTTCTCGACTTCTCTATCTTCATCTGAGAATCAGAATCAAATTTATTATCACTGACTTAAATGATATGAAATTTGTCATTCAGGGATAGGTAAGAGACCAATGTCCATTATAGCCCCATGGATTCCTACAGCTAGCTTGACTGCACCTCTTCCCAACCTGCTTCATGTAAGGACTCGACTTCAGTCTTCTAGATTGGGCCAATATGTTCCCTACAGTCAATGTTATTGAAACATTAAAAATGAAAACAGAGAATATTGGATATACTCAGCAGGCCAGGCAGCATCTGATGGTGTGAGAAACTGAGGTAAAGTATCAGGTAGATGACTTTTCATCAGAACTGGCAAATAAGCACATTTTACATTGCAGAAAGGGGGAGAGCTGGAGAGAACATAAGGAATGACTGTCATAGGTTGGAGACCAAGAGAATCCAGATGTCAGAAATGCTGATTGTGCCACCTAAGAGTCAGTGAAACAGGTGCATGACCTTGCATCAGAGCCGTTCGGTTCTCAAGGGAGCAGGAAAAGCTGGTCATCTGAAACTATTGAATTCAGTTTTGAATCCCGAGGGCTGTAAGGTTCCTAGGTTGGAGGATGAGGTGCTCTTCTGTGAGCTTGCATTGGAATTTGTTGGAAGCACATAGGCCAAAGAAATAGATGTCAGAGTCTTTGGCTTCTATCTTTCAGCTGCTACATTGTTCCAACGAAATCCAATGTAAGCTGAAGTTGTCTTCGGTCTCGACATGTCGCAATCCATGTCGCAATATTAATATTAATATTTTCAGACAGGAGTCTTTCCTGTTCATGTCAGAACTGGCCAGTTTTGATGCAAGGCCATCAACCTTTAATGTTAACTCAAGATTCCCTTTAGATTTCCAGCAACTGATGTGTCCCGCATCTCACCGTTCCAGCATTCCTTATTTGTTCTTTGCCCTTAAGTGTACACTTTACATTTTGTCCTCGATGTAAAGTGCTTTGTGACACTCAGAGGTCTTGAAAGGTGCTATATAAACAAAGTTCTTTATCCAAGGATTTTGTTTCTCTTTCAACATGTGTAATATTGTCTCACTGTAAGAGTTTTCTCCTTCCATTTGATTTTAGGGAATTGTTGAATGCCCATCGAGATAACCTGGGAACGCTGGTGAAGTTTGTAATTTTTAATGAGCTGTCAAATGCACGAAACCCAAACAACATGCAGGTCCTGTACACGGTGCTGCAGCACAACTCTGAACTGGCCCCTAAGGTGAGCCCTTACGTACCTGTGTTGTGCACAGGCAATCCAGTGGATCTGGTGGTTTGTAAGCTGATAAATGAGCTTTGTTGTTAATTTGTTCTGGGAAGATAATAATAGATACTTGTGCGCAATTCATTTAAGAACATAAACATTCAGAGCAAGAGCAACCATACTACCCTGAGTTGATTTGGGTTGCCAGCAGTCTCGTTCTGCATGAGCACACTCTGTTTAAACAAAAAATTGGTGTGCCTCATCTTTTTTTCTTCCCTTAAAACTTTCCTGACTTGAGCTACAAAGATTGAGTCCCTATTCTGTGAGTTTTCCTAACAAGGCAGAACAAGTCCTGCCCACAAAACCCTTTAACAGTCAGCCAAAATATTTACCCCTGACAAAGTTGGTTGTCGAATAGTGCCAATGGGAAATGGAGGGACTAGGTGCATGCTGAATAAGGGGAAAACAATATCCATGTTTGATTTTCTAATTATAGGAATGAAGTTATTCTTCTCCTGTTGCCTCAAAATCACTGGCTCTCTGATCCTGGAGCATACTGTTTAACCCAGGCAGTCTGAGAGTCGGAATACCTGTGGAAGTTAGTGCAGCCTGTTGGACTCCATGAGGAGCGCAGGCAACAGGTCAAAAGATGCCACTACCAGCATAGGTCACGCCAGCATTGGATGCTTAGACTTGGGAGGAAACGGCAAATCCCAGTTTTAATAGTGACATGTAAATAGAAGATCAAGCCATTTAAAAACAATATTTGGGCTGCATTGAACCTCTGCTGGCAGAAATAACAAAGACTATCTTACCTTCATTTTTGAAATACAACATTGGAAACTCTGTCAGCTCTGCCACTGAGTGAGGTTGAGTCAGCTCTCTGGCACCTTGCATATCCCTTGATTACCTTTAAATCCAAAGTTCCACCAATCTCAACCTTGCTTATTGACTAAACATATCTCCCTGAGGTAGACAATTCCAAAGGTTCACAAGGCTACTAGTGAACAAAGTTCTCTCCCACTCAGTCCTAACTGGCTGTCATCTTGAGACAACACCCCTAGACATACTTACCTACCTTGTCAATCTCTCGCAAACCTATAAATTTCAGGCCTATACTCACTGACTTGATTACCTATCCTACATGATCATTCATCACATAGGACAATTTCTTCAGTATCCAAAGTAGATTGAGAATTATTGTAGACGCCGTTGTTGAGGTTAGCTTAATGATAACAGCTTAGAAACTAAAGTTGGCGTCTTCCTAATCTCACCAAGTCAGAGGGTGCATTAAGTCATCTGGAATTTGAATAGTTCCATGAATTTGTATATGTTGGTTGATGGGCAACTTGTGGTTTCTCTGTGTGGTTTGTTTTTTGGTAGTTATATAAATATCATGATATGTCTCATTCTGTGCCGCATTCTCTCAGTATCTAGCTATGGTGTTCCAGGATCTACTCACCAATAAAGATGATTATCTTCGAGCATCTCGAGCTTTGCTGCGGGAAATTATTAAACAAACCAAACATGAGATCAACTTTCCCTCCTTCTGTCTGGGCCTGATGCAGGAGAGGAAGGAGCAGACGTATCTAGATATGGAGTTTAAGGTGGGTGCTTGTTCTTAAGTGCGCGCATAACGTGTTTATAGTCAAATGAAGCCAACAAAGCCCTGAGTCCTTCTGCTTTAAGAGATTGAGATGAGCATATTTATTCAAATTATTTTCTTTGGTTTTCTTCTTTGCAACTCTATAGTTGTTGCCATCTACTCCCTTGACACTCCTTTAATATCTTGCTTTAGTGACTGTTCTCATGTGAGCCAAGGTGGTGGGAAGGACCTTCAGCTGAAACCAGTCCTGATCCTTTCTTTTAGCTGGGACCACTTATTTCTCAGATTGTAATCTTATTCCAAAGCCACTTTAAGTGCCATCCTGCGATCCACTGCTCAGCCCACTGAGTTCCTCCAGCAGATTGTTTGTTGCTCCAGATTCCAGCATCTGGAGTCTCTTGTGTTTGTCCTGTATACCTGAATGGTTAAACTTAAACACAGAATTAGAACTGTGTTAGATTTTCACAGAATCAGCCACTTGGCCCATCTTATTTATGGTGATGCTTTTGCTCCACACAAGCCTCTTCTTGCTTTGTTCCATCTCACCCTATAAACATATTCTATACTTTTGTCTCTTTTTTTCCAGCTTCCTGTTAAATACATTTATACTATTCACCTTAGCTCTTCCATGTGATACCAAGTTCCACAAATGTAACTCTTCTTGAGGAAAGAATTTTCTCCATAGTTTAGCACTGAAGTTATGAGTGACTAACTTGTTTTGGAATCACTCAGCCTCCTCTCTCCTTATCAAACCACTATTATAAAGACCCATATCTAACTCGCTGTCTGTCACTGAGCTGTTCTTCATTTGTCAAAAAGATACCAAATTGTCTCTGTTGCCCTCTTGCAAGTCAGAAAACATGTGCAGTAATATGCAGAATGACCTGTGTTTACATGTTTACATATGTTTACATATGTAAACCATGTTTAAACATGTTTACATGTAAACATGTAAAGCCTATGTTTACATATGGCTTATTACCACTTCAGTTTGTAAATTTGCAACTGAGCCATTTGAAAATGCTCACTTTGATGAGAACTTTGCAGACTGTGTGAAACTGCTGCAGTGATCATCAATAAGTCTCATCAGACTCATGATTTGATTTTAGATCAGAAGTATGGTGTATGGAGGAGACATGTGGCATGATTATAGGTGGGTTGTTTGACCCAACCCCAAGCAATGACATGGTGGGCGACCAATAGAATGGCAGAAAGAGTAAACAATGTTTTCTTGTCACAGTTCTTGAATTAACATCAGCTTATCAGACCGACATTTCTAGAATCAGTAACAGATTCTGTTTGCATGTTGTCATATCCTACCTGAGCTCAATTTGTCACCCAGCAGTGTAGAAACAGGCAAAGTAATATAAAAAGGAATCTGTCTAATGCCAGGAAACATTCAGGACAATTATCAGCCCATTGATTGGATTCCCTGTTGCCTTATGTGGGCAGCACGGTAGCATAGCGGTTAGCATAATGCTATTACAGTGCCAGCGATCGGGGTTTGATTCCCGTCGCTGTCTGTGAGGAGTTTGTACGGTCTCCTGTGTCTACGTGGGTTTCCTCCGGGTGCTCCGGTTTCCTTCCACATTCCAAAGACGTATGGGTAGGTTAACATGGGTTTAAATTGGGCAGTGCAGACTCGTTGGGCCAGAAGGGCCTGTTACCATGTTGTAAAATTACATTTAAAATTTAATTATGTCATAGAACAACAAATGGATGGTGTCAGCTGAAATTTTAATTTGCTTTCTTGGTTCTGTAGGAGCGCTTTGTGATTCAGGTCACAGACCTGCTGACCCTGTCAATGATGCTAGGGATCACAGCTCAAGTGAAGGAAGCAGGGCTCGCATGGGACAAAGGCGAAAAAAAGAGTAAGTACAAGTACTTGGTGTATGGTGGGCTGGAAAATATCCAGATGGGCAAGTTTTATGTGCTTTGTTAGGCGGAAATCATTAATGATGGAATGGTTAGATGAAGTGATAGTGATTATGATATACAGTCATAGAATGATAAGAAATTTATGATAAAGCAAAAGTAAATTTGGCTTCTCCAGAAATAATTGCTCCCCAGCCTATTTCATCTTTCAACATGAAACACTCAGCATTCCAGATGAACCTCAGTGACATCACCTGTTGCTGAAACTGCAGAACCTGCTCTGATCCATCACCACTCTGCTGCTGGGTCTCTGGCTCCCACACTTTATCTTTGCTCTCTTGTGCCAACCCATGTCCATTGCACCTACTAGGGTCCATCATCACTCTGCTCCTGGGCCTCTAGTCCCCACTCTTATCTTCCCACTTTTAGGCCGGGCCAGTGTCTGCTAGACCTGCCCAGGTCCACAATTGCTCTAGACTTTTTGAAATGCAGTAACACACACCACCTTTGTCACAAGATCCATCGTGCAACAATGGGAAAAGAACCATATTATTTGTTTTAATCTTAATAGGTTATACTATATTGAGAAATATTTTTGAGTACTGATGGTGGCGTAGTGGTTAGCGTGACGCCAGCGATCAGGGTTTGATTCCCATCGCTGTCTGTAAGGAGTTTGTATGTTCTCCCGTGACTGCGTGGGTTTCCTCCGGGTGCTCCAGTTTCCTCCCACATTCCTCCCACATACAAACATGTACGGGTAGGTTAAAATGGGTTTTAAAAAAAAATGGGTGGCGGGGACTCATTGGACCAGAAGGGCCTGTTGCCACACTGTAAGTAAAATTTAATGTTTTAAATTTAAAGAGGGCCATAGTGAAAACTTAACTCTACCAAAAGGAGTTCAACAACCAGATGAACATTTATTAATGGCCTTTACCTGGCTGTTGAACTGTGTCAGCTCCAGGCAAATGAAATCTAGGCAAATGGATCTGTTTCTAAAAAAAAGAGAACAACTTCACTTTCTCACCTTGGAGTCAGAGGTCACGGGCTCAAACCCCACTCCAGACTTCTGCATTTAATCCAGGATGATACCACGGAGACACTTAATCAAGAGATGAGATTAGTTTAGATTGGCATCATGGTTGGTGCAGACATGATGGGCTGAAGGGCCTGTTCCTGCAGTGTACTGTTCAATGATCTTAGAGGTTCTAACATTATTGTTTTGAAGAGCCTCAGTGTTATCCCTGGAGTCCTGGTCAATATTTATCTGTCATCTAATGTCACGAAGATAGACAAAAAATCAAAAATGTGCCAGAAATCTGAAATAAAAATAGCAAAAGCTGTAAACACTCAGCAAATCAGACAGCATCTATGTACAGAAACAGAGTTAACATTTCAGATTGAAGAGAAGGCCAAGGTTCTAATAAAGGGTATTTGACTTGAAATGTTAACTTTGTTTCTCTTTCCCTGATGATGCCTGACCTGTTGAGTGTTTCTGGCATCTTCTGTTTTCATTTCACTAAAGTGGTTTATCTGGATTTTGTATCACATTTCTGTTAGTGTGAGAATTCTGTGAACGAGTTATTTATCGTTTTCATAAATTGCAAGAATTGATTTTCAAAAAATATTTAATTGGCTGTGAGGTGTTTTGAGCATTTTAAGATTATAATAAATATATAAATTTTGATTCTTTAAATCAATTATTACTAGGATTGAGATAGATGTAGATTAATGTGAACAAGAGCTTAATTAGGGCTTTCAAGGTTCCATAGAATTACAAATCTATGGAGCATGGATGCTTGTGTTTACAGTTATACCAGTATACCTTTAAACAAAGCAGAATGTATTATTCTGCATGTTTTCCTTATTAAAATTGTTTGGTCCCCTGATAGCAGTGTGTGATTAACAGCCATAAAATTACATGTTCCTATGGGGCATGCAATGTTAAGAACTCTATTAATACAAAAATGAGAATCACACTGCTGCCAGAAGCATATTCAGAATGGGGAGCAACAATAAACTTCTTTGTATATTGTACTCTGCACAGTTAACATGGGGCTGCACGTCACCTGTTTTCTGTCAGTATTCTTCATTTGCTTATGTTTTTGGTATCCTTGCTCGATAGTTTTTGTATCGCAATGCACTCATGCAAGAGGGGTTTTAAATCTGACCTGATTAATGGGAGGTGCCTATACCTATTGCTGTAATATCCCCGATGTGGAACTGAATTGTAAAGGCTCAAAAAGTGTCCGGATCCATGTGTGCATGATTCAGCTGACCAGGGCATCAAAATCAATGGTTGGACGTTTTATTTTAACTTTGCCTGCATGAACAAGTACAGATGAGAAGTTTTGCTGTTTGCTGTTGGTCTGGGCTGTAATCTAGGGAGGTGGAGTAAGTGGTGGCTTTGGGACCTTGTAACACAGAGGAATATGCTTGAAGAATTGTCTGACATTGTCCTGCTTCAATTTTTTTACATTGTATTCTTAAATTGCTTTAATAAATATAGTCAATGGAAGTGTGAAATATATTTGTCTTTTCTCACTGCATTTTTTTTCTCTCCTCTCACTGTTACTTCTGAACTAAAGACCTGGAAGGGCTGCGTGCATTTCAGACTCAGATTGCGACCATCCAGCGAGATGCTGTGTGGTGGCTGCACACAGTGGTACCAACTGTCTGCAAGCTGAATCCCAAGGATTACATCCATTGGTAGGTGGCCTGATTGGGTGACTTGGGGTGGAGGGAGGGTGGCACAGAATAATTATCTTTGGACATGAGTGTTAAATGCTTGCAGAGGATTAGTAGGTGGTTGCATCATGTTTTCACATTTAGTACTATTGGAACTGAATGTGCAGAAGTAACTATAACCAATAGCTGATTCCTTCACATCCTTCAGTACTGGCAACCACAGATAATTTCTCCTCTTCTTGGATGAATAGGAAGGTTTTTCTGGTGTAATGTGGCACAGGGTAGTCCTAATTGGAGCACTTCCTGAAAAGAATGTGAAGTAATCTTGACCAAGTGGAAGTTTAGTGTGGAGGGAAGAGGAGGAACTGTACTTGTCTCCAATAGTAGTCACCTGTTTTGAATCTCCCTGGCTTAAAGTCATTGGAAGGAGTGCACGTTGGATAGACAGGGAGTAGGAAGAGTACTTTGTCAGATTACAACAAACCTCGAGTATGGAACCATAGAACAATACAGCAAAATACAGGCCCTTCGGCCCACCATGTTGTGCCGTCCTTCAAACTAAGACTATCTAACCCCTTCCTCCCACATATCCCTCTATCTTAAATTCCTCCATATGCCTATCCAACAATCTCTTG
>JARFYF010000112.1:40227608-40238488 GCA_030265395.1 Rhina ancylostomus | reverse complement strand
TGTTAGCTCAGTTTTCTGCTTCTTGACTACAAGTTAAGAGCATATCTGTGAGTAGATTTTCCACTTGCTCCAAACTCCTGAATTTTCCAAATAGTAGAATTGAGTCAGATTCCACAGTAAAATTATATAGATATGGCTTGTGTTTAAAAATCAGCAACTGAATGAACTGCTGTGTTTTTTTTCACCTAGAGGGATGTGGGCAGCATTTACTTCCCTTGAGAAGGTGCTGATAAGCTGCTGTTTTGAATCCCAACATACATATGATTAAGGTGCTCCCCTGATTTACAACATTCATTGATACAACTGATTGGCATACTCAGCTAATTCACAGTGCACTTAAAAGTCAGCAGCCTTGCTGTAGGTCTGGGAGTCACATAGGCCAATCTGGATAAGGACTGCATCTTTCCTCGACTAAAGATACAACTAAACCAGATGGCACTTCGCAACAGCCTGCTGGTTTCATACCCTCTTTACTAATTCATTTCAGTTTAAGTTTCCTACCTGCCATAGTAAGATTTGAACTTTCTCTCTGGATCCTTCACCCAATTTCAAAGTTATTGTTCTGGTAGCATGATCATTGTATTGCTAAACCCTTGACTTGGTCCTGTAAGAACAGAAAGAAAGACATCAGCGGTTTATTTATGAAATAAGTTTGCATTTACATAGAAACTGTTTTCTCTGATGGGGGAATTCATGTATAAGGGACAAAAGCTTAAAATGGGTACATAGCCATTTAATAAGGTAATCAGAAAATACTTCTTCACAGTCCGAGAGTAGAAATGTGGAATTTTCTCTCTCTAGACCCTGTGGATGATGGGGACAGCAGAAATTTTCAGGGCTGAACCACTTATAAGAGTATTAAAAGATACTGGTCAAGGAGTGGGATTGAGATGCACAGCAGCCATGATACAATTAAATGGTGAAGTAGGTTTGAGAGGATAAATGGTCTTTTCTGTTTATTTTATATTTCAAAATATTGATTGCAGTTTGTGTACACGAATGTATCTGGATAATACAATAAGGATCACTGTTTAAATCAACAGCAGTTTAAAATTCTGATCTTGTTCAGTTTTAAATTGGTTTGATTATGTGTACAGGATGGAGATGATCCTTTGTCTTTAGTCCTTGTGTTAATTAGACTGACTTTGTGTCCAGACCACAGGTCAGCAAGGATTACAGCTGCTTTCATTCCGACCCTACCTTCTGGCTGTTCTCATTCACCAGTCAAACTGGACAACTCTGCATCAGTGCATCAGCATTCTGTTGAGTAACCAAGGGGGACTCAGGTGAGTTGCAAACCAACAGCACAGGCACAGAACACTAGGCAGTAAGGTAGAAGGCAGTTTGGCTCACTGACATTTCAAGCAGTTAAAAGGGATGCCTCATTGCATTTGGAATGAATTTGTAAAATTCATATCTGTGCACCTGCTCACCAATGGCCAGTTTGCATCTCAGCTGAACCACTCAGCTCTAGACCTCATCACAGCCTTGGTCCAAACGAGCGTAGAGCTGAAGTGCAGAGATGAGATCAGATTGGCTGTTCTTGGCATCAAGGCAGCATTTGACTGAATGAGGCATCAAGGAACCCTGGTAAAACTGGGTAATAGATGTCAAGGAAAAAGCACGCCTCTAGCTTAAGTCATACATTGTACAAGCTTTGCTGTAATTGCAGGCCTATTATTGCCAACCCCAGGATATCACTGCTGGAGTTTCTCGGCAGTGACCGAGGCACAACCATCTTCAGCTGTTTCATTCATGACCTACCTTCCATCATAAGGTTAGGAATGCAGAAGAGGTTGTTCACTGTTTTACATAATGTTCAATTCCATTTGCAAATGCTTGTAATTATTAATTAATTAAAAATAATTAATACAAATAATTATTAATGATTAAGTAGGCCATGCTTGCATGCAACAAAACCAAGAGAATGTCTGATAAATGGCAAGCAAAATTTATGACACAAAAGTGCCAGGCAGTGACTATTTCCAGCAAGAGTATAACCTCTTGCCACTTCCACACCCATCCACCCCCCTGGCCACCCCCCCCCTCCCCCCCCCCAGGAAACATCTCTCCATGTCTACTCTATCCAGGCCTTTCAATATCTGGTAGGTTTCAATGAGATCCCCCCTTTCATCCTTCTGAACTCCATTGAGTACAGGCCCAGAGCCATCAAACGCCCCTCATGCATTAACCTTTTCATCCCCAGTGTCATTCCCATTAATCTCCTCTAGACCGTCTCCGATGCCAGCACATATTTCATTGGATGTGGGCCCAAAACTGCTTAAGTACTTAAAATGTGGTCTGACCCATGCCTTATAAAGCCTCAACATTACATCCTTGCTTTTCTAGTCCTCTTGAGATGAATGTATTTGCCTTCCTTACTATCAATTCAACCTGTAAGTTAACCTTTAGGGAATCCTTATTTTAATATTTTCCTTATTCTAATTGCAGGCTTGATCCTACTGCAGCCCTAGATTTTCTCTGGGCCTGTGCACACATTCCTAGGATCTGGCAAGGACGTGACCAAAGAACCCCACAGGTAGGATTGCAAATCAGATGGTGCAGTGGAACTACCGATTGTTAATTCATTGAGGAGAATGAATTTGTAAGGGACATTGGTTCTGTAAGGCAAAAATTTACTTGAATGTCTGAGTAACTGGACCTATCTTCTGAAAAATAAAAATACCATTTGCTTATGCTTATAATTATTAATTAATTAAGAATAATAAAGTTAATAAAATAATTAATAAAAATTATTATTAATAATAAAGTAGGCCATACTAGCATAAAACAAAACTAAAAGAATATCTGATAAGTGGCAAGCAACATTTATGACACAAAAGTGCCAGGCCGTGACCATTTCCAACCTCTTACCTCTTTCTGGCACAATTCCCCTGGCACTTTGAGCCTGCTCCACCATTTACCAAATTTATGGCTGCCATCTTCCTATACTATATCAATACAGAACACCTACTAATTTCTATTTTGAATGAACTCAGTGACTGAGCCTCTACCATGCCCTGGGCTAGAGAACTCCAAAGATTCACCACTCTGAGTGAAGAACTTTCATCTCATCTTGGTCTTCAGTGGCATACCTCTATTCGGAAACTGTAATCCTGGTTCAAGATTCCACAGCCAGGAGAAATTTCCTCCCTGCATCTACCTTGTTGAATGCTTATAAGATTTTTGTTTTAACATTCAATGAGATCACTTCTCATTCTTCAAACCCTAATTTACTAAATCATTTCTCGTTCATCAAAGTTGTCTGCTGAATCTTTGTTGAACACTCTCAATGGCCAGAATATCATTCTTCAGATAAGGAGACCAAAATCATACACCTACTCTAAGTCCAGACTCAAGGCCCTATATATTTGCAATTAGACATCTCTTCCCTTGTACTTTAAACCTCTTGTGATAAAGGACAACTTACCATTTGCTTTTCTTATTTTTTGCTGTGTCTACATGTCAGCTTTCAATGTCTTGTGTACAAGGAAACCCAGAGCCCTTGGAACATCAGTGTTTCCCAATCTGCCCACATTTGGGGGAAAAATCCCTCTTTTTCTGTTTTATGCAACAAAGTGACCTTGTATTATTATGTTCCATCTCCATGTTCTCACCTTCTCACTTTTTTTTAGGCTAGGATTTTAAGAGAAATGAAACCAAGTTGAAATGCAGAACAAGATCTAACTACAGTGTTCAACAGGCTGGAGTGGCTTCCTGAAAGACAAGTGGTGGTATTAGCATATTGGCCTTTACTACAAAAGGGTTGGAGGTTAGAATTAGGCAAGTTTTGTTATAATTATACAGGGCTGTAGGCCACACCATACAATTTTGGTCCCCTTATCTACACAAGGATATAGTGTCATTGGAGGCAGTCCAAAAGAGAGTCACCAGGATAGTCCAATCAAGAGATGCAAAACCAGTTAGATCTTTGTTCTTTGGAGTTTAGAATATTAGGGGTTATCTTAGTGAAGCATGTGAGATCCTAAGGGGTGTGACAGTATAAATGTCAAGATGTTTGCACTAGTGGGACCATCTTGATAGAAGGGAACATAGTTTCAATATAAAGGGCCAATCATTTAATACTGATGTATGTAGGAGAGGGTGAATCTCTGCAATTCTCTGTTACAGAGAGTAATGGAACTAGATCATTAGGAGTGCTTAAGGTGGAAGTAGATAATATTCTGAAAAATCAGGGATTCAAGGGTGTGCTGATCAGGCATGGAAGAGGGGTTGAGGCCTGGGGTAAATCAGCTGTGATCGTATTGAATGGCAGTGCAGGCTCAAGGCACCAGGTGGCCCACACCCACTCCTCTTGTGTTCCTGAATTGCTTTTCCTTGCTTTTGTTTGACTCGATCTAGACTCTGCAACTGCGTCTTTCAGATTCCTCCTTGCCACGTTGCAGAGATGTTTGAAACTCCAATAGCAACCAGTAGGAGCAGGGAATGAACATGACGTTGATGTAGAGTGTAAAAATATGTCTCTCTACTGCTGTGTCATTCAGTGAGATTAGAGCTGTGCTTTATCAAAATGCTATCTGTAATAGGTAGACCTCCTTAAAACAAATCCAGTAAAAATCTGGTCAGACACCATTGACTGTCCCTCAAACTTCATTTCAATTAAAATACAAACTACCCAACTAAACATTAGGGTACAATCTGTTGTAGTGTGTTGGTGGTTCCTGTTTTCTGACCCAGAGAAAGGCATTAATCCTACCAATTCACGGCTGCTGAATAAAGACCCTGTGTGCGTACATTCCTGAGTGTCTGACCAACCAGTATTATAAGGAACAATGCAAGTTAACAAAATTGCAGATAATGTGCTGGAGGAGTCAAACTGAAAAGAGAAACTTAAATCTGAAAGTCAAAAAATGCAGCTGGTGGAAGTGTGAAATAAAAAGAAAATGTTGGAAACACTTGTCAACTCGGGCAGCATCTTGAAAAGAGAAATGGAGCTAACATTTCAGGTTGAAGACTTTCTTTTGGATCTGCATGATCTGAATATTTTGAGCTAATTCTCTCCTTATTTCTGCGTCTAAATCATACAGCCAGTGAAGTACATTTTGAAGTGTAATCACTGTTGTAATGTAGGAAACATGGGAGTCAATTTGCACTCAGCAAACGCACTCAAGCAGCTCTCCCCTGATGGCCATGTTGCAATGTATCACTGTCTGGGCTGGGAATATAGCTACCAGGTGTGTTGTTTGCCTTTGCAGAAACATACCAAGGAGTACGTCCTGTGTTTGAAGAAGCGTGAGCTCATCAGCCTGGTGGACATCATCCTTTTGGAGTCTGAAGCCAAGATCTGCATTGGGGTTCACAATAAGAAACCCGCTGAGGATGTCACAGGCACCCTCATCCGATCTCGAATTCCCCTGTTGCTCAGCTGTTGCCATGGCAATTTGGATAACATCAAGAAAGTGACAGAGTATCTGATAAGTTGCATCAAACAAAGGGGTGAAAGGTAAAAACAAACTTTATTAACTGTGTGTTCCAGTGCACATGAATTAGTCCTTCATCTAGTAGGATGTTCCTAAATTTAGACAATTTATCAGGAGCCATGTATTATAAAGTATATTAACTTGGTTTCGTTTTGTTCTTTGATGTACAATGTGAGGAGACACAAAATGTGGCTCTGAATGTATGGAGCTTCATGTTCCATGTAGTAAGGATAAATATAATGTTATTTTCTGGATGCTAGGCACATACCAAGGACAGACATTGAAGTATATAGAACAGGGCAAACCCTGTTCTATATACTGTTTACTAAAAGACTTGTATTTTGACAGCACCAAATTTTTCTTTCTGCTGTTTTCTACTTTACTGAGGACTGATGGCCATTTCCCCTATTGAGTTTCTCACAGGCTGCCTGTAAGGTGTACTGCAGTGGGCTTTGATAAACAACCAAATAAATAGGATTTAGTTTAGCCTCAGATATGACCCACTAAGGTGGAATTGCACAATGATGTTAATGGAAAATATATGCATTTATATAGCACCTTTCATGTACCAGAAATCCTGAACAGTTAATGATTACTTGTTTTGAATTTGGATGTCATTTGTGGTGTAAGAAATGTGGCAGCCCATTGCAGGTTTACACAGATAGAAATGATGACAACCATGCAATCCATTTTAATAACGTTAGCTGAGAGAGAAAAAGTGGACCATAACACTGAGAGATTCTGTGCTCCTCACAGTAGTATCGTGTGATTTTTTTTTTACATTCTCCTGAGAAGACCTTGGTTTGACATCACATCTAAAGGATGCCACCTCTGATGGGGCATTTTCTTTTAGTATTATACTGAAGCTTCAATCTAGATTACATGCTCTGGTCTCGAGATAAGGACCTGATTCAATATGCCAGTGCTTTTTAGAAATGATCAAATGGATGATGTACTTGAAGCCACAGGCTCCAGGGATGTATCCCAGCAGAAGTAAGCATTATCTGGACAGGATGGGAAAATATTTGGAGAGATGTAGAAAAGGCTAACAGTTTCACATCAACACATGGCATACAACATTAAGTGTTGTCTTATTTGAATTTCTTAAACTTTAATCAGTGACAAACTAAAGACTTGCATTATTTTAATCTACAAAATAAAGCCATGGAAATCCTGTCACATAGTGCAATTTTTTATATGTGGTACATGAAAGAATCTAATCAGAAATCTGATAGTTGAATGAGATTGGAACTTAACCAGAATGATTTACCTTCTCTGTGTATAGCATGCACGAGCATGAAAATTCTGGGAACTGGGCTTTGGCAAACAGTAGGGGTGCAACGTGTTTAGACACCACTTCAGTGAAATTCATGCAGAGCCTTTGGAAGTTGCAACCCACTTGTGCAGGTGGGCCTTCACAACAGCTGGGAACCCTGCTTCAGTGATAGTTAAAAGAGACGTGCCTCAGCAGATCTCAGCCTGTGGATTCTGGCACTGCAAACTGGTTGGTCCCTTTATCTCACCTGTAGCTCTCGCTCTCTCTCTCGCTCTCTGTCAGACCCCTGACCCAACCACAAACCTGTCTCACAATCTCCCTTGCTACCAGTTGTATTTGAAAAACGAAACCCCATCCCCAACAAAAATCAATATGACCACAACCACCCCCTTCCCCAACCGTCCACAATCGCCTCCTGCACAGTATTCTGGCAGGGCTCTAACCTAATCCTTGAAGATCTAATCTTTTCCGCCAACTGATGTCAACTCAAACCTGCAATCCGTTTTGTGCAACGGTGAAGCCAGTGCAGGTAAGGCCTTTGAGCTAATATGTGCAAGGCATTTTCTATTGTGGATGTCAATTTGGATGGATCTCATGCACAAAAGAATTTTATAGTGTTGGGCACTTACCTAAAGGATATGATAGTCCTCCTGTCCTGGCACCAAAGAATTTCTTCAGCTGTCAAATATTAGAGAATAAATTACCAACATCCATTGGGGCAATCAAATGAAGGTGGATTTTAGGATTGTGATCAATTAACGTTGCAGATTGAAATTGTAATTGGACTTTGTTCTGAAGAATTGTTAATTTGCAAGCTTAAAGGTGGCATTACTTTTTCAAAGGATTACTATATCTATATGAGACACAGAATTTAAATGGTAGCTGTGATATATGAATACTGTATCATATTATTTCTAAATTTGGAAGCTACCCCTATAATGCAAGTGTAAGATTGTGTGTGTAATTGTGGCATGTAGGTCAATTTTGCTCATTCCTAGCTCTGTGGGTATGTAATTTGTTGCATTTATAGATTAATAGAGAGAACCACAAAATCAAGTTGTTAATTTTGGACCTTGCAAATTTTGGTCTTCACCTCCGACTTTTACCAGTTCTGTGAATGGTCACCCACCTACAGTGTTGTCTCTCTCTTTTCACAAGTCCTGCCTGACCTGTTGATTATTTATAACACATCTTTTGCTCTTCTGCCATCCACACAATTTTGATGTAATTCAATAAGGGAATTGGTTGTTAAACCCTAGATTATTTTATAATTGTAGTCCTTTTCTATAAGTGTGCATCACAAACTCATCTCTTTAATCAACTACATCATCTCTCTCCCTGACAACTGAACCAGGCCCTTCACAGTTTAAGTATGTGCTTGAACCTATGTTAAGTTTCGAAGCTTGTGCCTGTGCCACTACCAAGAGGCCTATTTCCATATCTGTAGCACCACCTCACTCTGCCAATCTCCGATTGTCTGCAGCTGAAATGGTCATCCATGTCTTTGTTACCTCCTGTACTTGTCTATTCCAAAGTATTCCTTGATGTCCCCCCCTCAACCCTCAACCCACCCCCCCACCCCCCTCCAGTATAGTCTCTGGAAATTTGAGGTCAACCAAAACTCTGCTGCCAGTATCCCAATCAAGATTCTGTATATCCATGTGCTTGTTGACCTACACTGGTTCCCATTGAAGTAATGCTTCACTTTAAAAATTTTCATCATTGCTTTCCAAACCCTTCACTTAAGTCATATAAACCTTGAGAAATCTGCGCTGTTCCCTTTTTCATGTCTGTCTCCCTCTCCTGGTCTTCCTCTCTCCCCCTTTCTGTCTCTTTTTCCCCCTTTCTGTCCCTCTGTTTCTGTGTGTATGTGTCTCTGTCTCCTTTTGCTTCATCTTGTCCCCATTTCTTGCCTTGGATTCTGTCTAGCAGTGTATTTACCACAGTTGGTGGCCTTGTGTCACCCAAGCAACTTTTTTTTTACATGGGTTGTTTAAGTATTGGCCCCACTTAGTCCTCACTGGAATTTCCAGCAGGAAGTTTTATAGGGTGGATTGGTGAGTTCTTCCTATTCCCACTTGTCCCTGTGCTACGCAACTCTTCCGCTAACTTGGTCCATTGAAGCACCTCAGGACATTATTTGATAAAGGTGCTGTGTAAGTGCATTGTATTTACATACTATATATATTGCTATTCCATAAACAAAGAGCAATGAGGAATCTTTGGGATGAATCCTTGTCCTTCTGAATGGATAAGTGTATTTTTGTGATTTATAATCAAAACAGTACTATTGTTTTGCTAGCTGGTCTGACTTGGTGAGACTCCAGTAAGCTTGAATTTCAGGGAAAAAATGGCAAATGTTGGAGTATTGTGTTCAGTTCTTGTCACCTCATTATAGGAAGGATGTGGAAGTTTCAGAGAGGGTGCAGAGGAGATTTACCAGGATGCTGCTTGGATTGGAGAGAATGTCTTATGAGGATAAGTTGAGCGAGCTAGGGCTTTTCTCTTTGGAGAGAAGGAGGATGAGACAAGACAAGATGATAAGAGGCATAGATCGAGTGGACAGTCAGAGACTTTTTCCCAGGGCAAAAATGGCTCACGCGAGGGGGCATAATTTTAAGATGATTGGAGGAAGGTACAGGATGGACGTCAGTGGCAAATTTTTTTTACACAGAGAGTGGTGGGTGCGTGGACTGCACTGCCAGCAGAGGTGATCAAGGCAGATGCATTAGAGACACTTAAGAGACTCTTAGATAGCCACATGAATGATAGACAAATGGCTATGTGGGAGGGGAAGGGTTAGATAGATCTTGGAGCAGGATAAAATGTCGGTACAACATTGTGAGCCGAAGGGCCTGTACTATGCTGTAGTGTTCTATGTTTCCTTTTGTATATTTAATTATTATTGATGTTGGGATTACTGTAGATTTATTGCTGTTCAGAGTACCATAAAAATCCAGGAACCTGCTCTCTGATTATTCAGAAATTCCGATGGTTCGGCATCCGGCTCACCGGTGATGTTTCCTGTGCTCCCTTTAAATTTACTGAAGCCCTGTTTCCCATGCTCGCATTAAGCACACTGAGGCCCCATTATTCGCCCCTCTTTAAGCATACTGGGGTCCCGTTTGCCATACTGCCTTTGAACACAGTGGAGCCCTGTTTCTCACCTCGTTTTAAGCACACTGGGGCCGTTTCCCATGCTCTTGTTGAGCACCGTTGAGCTGCATTACCTGTGCTCCCTTGGAAACTCAGCAGGGCCCTCTTTCTTGCATGCCCTTAAAATTCAGCAGGTTCACTGGTAAACTTATTACACTACTACCTTGCAACATCTTTTCTAAAGAAGTGAATTAAAAGTGTGTTGAAGTATTAACAGGAATAACCTACAACAGTCTGGAAAATCTGCCAATCTACCACCACCAAAGTCCCAGTGTGCTGCATTAACGGAGTTTTGCAGTGTTGCTTCTTTTAGTATTTCATACAACCTGCTTGCTAAGGCTACCACTGTGGTTATTTACTGAATTTTATTTTCACTTTCTCTTTTCAGCAGTGTGATGGGAAAGTGTTGTCAGAACCTGTTGCTTCAGATTTACTTCCAGGTCCCGGAGGTTATCCGCCACGTCAGTCTCCCAGAGTGCGTGCTAAGCAGTGAAGGCACTGGTGATGGAAGTACCTGCAAGGTTTGGAGGATTCATGAATAGTTTCCAACTCGGTGCTAGGTCTGCTGGAACAGGAAGAGCCAGTGCTGTAAAGGTTTCATAGTATTCTACGGTCTCAGGGACGGCTATTTGGCCCACCATGCCAGTCCTAGCTGCTTAAAAGAAAGAAAAATGACTACTTACATTCGCACCTCTACAGGAAGACATGTAGGGATTTACAGTCAATGAAGTACAGAAATATAAGTCATCCTTGTAATGTGGGAAATATGGCAGCCAATTTGTGTACAGGAAGCTTCCATAAATAGCAATGTGATGATGATTCAATAATCTGCTTTAGTAATGTGGATTGAAAGATAGATATCAGTCAGTATACCAAAGAGAGCAATCCTGCTCATCAAAAATAATAGAAACATAGAAAACTTGCAGCACAATACAGGCCCTTTGGCCCACAAAGTTGTGCTGAACATGTCCCTACCTTAGAAATTACTAGGCTTACCCATAGCCCTC
>JARFYF010000112.1:39866302-39879253 GCA_030265395.1 Rhina ancylostomus | reverse complement strand
CAAAGTATACCCTAAAGATTGACCAATACTCTGGCAACTAGTGCAAGAGAAACCCAGGTACTTATGCTAAGCCCCTGATGGGGCTCAGGAGTGTGTCGTTATGCAAACAGTCCAGCATGGAATCCATGTGCTGTACAACAAGGCATCTAAGGAGCCAAATCAAGGGTCAGTACTCAGAATCATGACAGTTTCCTGTGCCAAGACTGACCCCATTGAAACCCATGAGGTGCAGGGCGATCAGTGAGACAGAGACTGCAGAGTGCAACAGGGACGTGCATCCTATAACGAGGCTATGATAGTGAAGGGAGAACTGGTGATGAGGTGTCAAATGCCCTGAGCATTGGAAACTGAGATCAGCAGATGCTGTGTGCAAACATCAATGTCAGAATGGTAATTGGTAATTAATTAGTAATTGGTTTATTATTGTCACATGTACCGAGATACAGTGAGAAACTTTGTTTACATGCCATCCAGACAGATCATGCCATACATAAGTACATCGAGGTAGTACGAAAGGAGAAAAAAACCAATGCAGAACATAGTGTTACAGTTACAGAGGAAGGGTAGTGCAGGTAGACAAATAAAGTGCAAGGGCCATGATCAGGTAGATTGTGAGATCAAGAGTTCATTTTTATCATATGAGGTCTGTTCAATGTTCTTATAATACAAGGATAGAATCTGTCCTTGAGCCTGGTGGGGCGTATTCTCAAGCTTTTGTATCTTCTGTCCGACAGGAGGGGGGAGAGGAGAATGAGAGGTGGAAGGATGCTTATGTTGATTATGTTGGCTGCTTTCCTGAGGCAGCAGAAAGTGTAGACAGAGTCAAAGGAGAGAAGGCTGGTTTTTGTGATAGACTGGGCTGTGTTCACAACTTTCTGCAATTTCCTGCAGTCTTGGGCAGAGCAATTGCCATATCAAGCCATAATTTTATGCATGACCTGCACATGAGAATCAAACAGTAATGGATCTAAGTCGAACAGTGCTTTAGGACAACAAACAAGATGCTGGAGGAACTCAGCGGGTCAGGCAGCATCTGTTGAAGGAAATGGACAGTTGACGCTTCAGGTCGAGACCCTTCATCTGGACTGAAAGATAGAGGGGAGATGGCCAGTATAAAGAAGTGAGGGGAAGGGATGGAGCAAAAGCTGGTAAGTGATGGGTGGATCCAGGTGAGGAGGGATGAAAGGCAGATGGATGACGGGGGAGTGGAAATAGTGACAGAGGCTGGCAGGTGAAAGGAGGAGGCATCAAAGGGCTGAAGATGATGGAATCTGATGGGAAAGGAAGGTGGAGAGTGGAATTAAGAGAGGGAGGTGGGGTGGGCAGATGGGAACAGTGGGGGGGAGGGGACCCAGTGGAAGAAGTGTGTGGGTGATGAGCAGGTGGAGTGGATGGAGAAGGGGAAAGAAACAATGTAAATGGGGGGCTTAGGGTGGATGTAGGAGGAACTGGGTAGAATAGGAGAGAGAAAAGGGGCAGAGGGGGAGCAGTTTACCTGATATAGGGGAATTCAATGTTCAAGCCATAAATGCAGATTACCCAGTGTTTTAGGTCATCTGAGGCAATAAAGGATGGCATATAAATAATGGGGCAGCGAATTTTCTTCCCACAAGATTGAGAAGAGGAGTCATTGGCTATTTTCCTGCATTTCTCTCATCAGGTAGGGAGAGAGGAGTGGGGGGACAAAGGTGTAAAAGAATGCAGTTTGTAACAGAGCAGTGTCACTTGATATCTGCATTCCTTCAGAAGAAGAATTTAAAAGATTCTGCCAGTATTTCCATTGACAATGCAACAACAAAGATACAGAACTTGACAGCTTTAAGACCTCCTGTGGGAGCAGAACATTTGATAAAACACTGGACTAACTCATGTGTGCACTACAATCTGGGTTTTCTAAAAAAAATATCATACTTAAATTCAGACCGACAGTTGGATGCTTTTTTATGAGATTCTTAACCCTGTGAGAGAGAAAGAGTATACTTAAATTTAAATCAACTTGTTTAACTGTCTTCTATTAACAACAACATCTTAAGTTGGTGTCTTTCATACAATAAAATATCCCATGACATTTCAACCATATACTAACAGACAAAATTTTACATAGTGCCACAAAATGAGATATTAGATACATACAAGAAAAAACTGCAGGTGTAAAAATTAAAGCATAACGAGTTGGAAATACTCAGCTGGTCAGGCAGCAACCGTGGAGAGAGAAAAACAGAATTATGTTTCATGTTGAAGACTCATTGTTGGATTTGCTTGTGATTAGAAAAGAGTAAAAAAGAATCTGACATTTCTCAAATGCACAAACAAACAATAATAGAAAAGAATCACATTTATCCAGTTCCTCCTGATCACCTCAAAGTATTTCTCCACTGTTGAAATTCTTATGGAGCACAGGTGTTGGTTGAGGGGTGAGCAACAGCCAGAACATGGAGAGAATTCCTTCTTCTTCTGCTTCACAAAAAAGTCAGACAGGGCCTTTAATTTAACATCTTGTCTGAAAGACAGAAGCTCTGACAATGTAGCATTACTACATAATTGCACTGGGGTAAACAGCCGTGATTATGAGTTCAAGCACTGTCATGCAGCTAGTAGAACCTTTGCCTCACAGCTCCAGTGATCCAGCTTCCATCCTGACCTTGCGTGCTGTCTGTGTGGAGTTTTCACATTCTCCCTGTAATTGCATGGCTTTTCCCCATAAACCCTGGTTTCTTCCTGCATCCTAAAGATGTGCAGGTTGGTAGGTTAATTGGCTACTGTAAGTTGCCCCTAGTGTAGGGGGTGGCAGAATCTGGAGGAATTTGATGGGAATGTGGGCAGAATAAAATGGGTTAGGGTAGGATTAGTGTAAAAATTGGTGCTTGATGGTTGCATGGACTTGGTGGGCAGAAGGGCCTGCTCCATGAGGGAGTTCTTGCTCACACTCTCTCTCTTCTCTGTCTAAGTCTCTGAGGAAGGACAGATTCGTATCTTACTAGTTCAACAGTAGGATTGCTGCTCCCTGAGACATAGTCCATACTTGACAACTTGACTTGAAACATTGACTCTCTTTCACTCTCCACAGATGCTCCCTGACCTGCTGAGTATTTCCAACATTTTCTGTTATGATACCTAACAAACTATTGGTATTAAGAAGCATTGTAAAGGAATCATTTTTTCTATTTATCCATTTATTGGGATGATTCTATCATTGGTACAGCCGGCATTTAATGCCCATCCCTTGTTGACCTTGAGCAGGTGTTGGTGAGCTGCCTTCTTGAGCCAGTGCAGACAGTGGAATCATTGAATCAGAAATATACAGCACAGAAACAGGCCCTTACTGCCCACCTTATCCGTCCGACTGAGATGCCTATCAACACTAATCCCATTTGCCTGCATTAGACATGTATCCCACTATGTCTTTCCTTTCCAAGAACCTGTTCAAAGGCATTTTAAACATCGTAAATGTGCCTGCTTCTACCATTTCCTCTAGCAGCTTGTTTCAGATATCCACCACTCTCTGAGTGAAAATCCTATCCCTTAGACCTCCTTTAAGGTAGCTTCCATCTCACCTTAAACATATGCCTTTGGTGTAGGTACTCCCACAGTGCTGCTGGGTAGGGAGACCCAGGATTTGGACCCAACAACAATGAAGGACTGGTGATATATTTCTAAGTCGTGATAGTGTGTAACTTGAAAGGTAACCTGCAGGTAGTGGTATTCCCACATGCCTGCTACAGTTGTCCTTTACTGTGGAGGTTGTGGCTTTGGAGGTTCTGTCGGAGGAGCCTGAGTGAGTAACTACAGTGCATTTTGTAGGCAGTACACACTGCAGCCACATGCACCAGTGGTGGAGGGAATGAATGTTCAGGGTGTGTGGTGGGGTCCCATCATCGAGGCTGCTTTGTCCTGGATGGTGTTGAACCTCCTGAACTTTGGTGGATCTGCACTCATCCAGACTAATTCCACCGCACTGCTGACTTTTGATGTGGATGGCGGAAGGTTTTTGTGGTGTCAAGAGGTGGGTCACTCATCACAGGATATGCAGTCTCTGATTGCCCTTTTAGTCATGGCATTCATAAGGCTGATCCAATTGAGCTTCCAGATTTGCAGAGTTTGGGACCAAGTCAATAATTAGATTTAAGATAAGCTGTAGATGTTGAGGAACACACAAAGTGTTGGAGGAACTCAGTGAGTCAGGCAGCATCTATGGAGGGAAATAAGCAGTCAATATTTCAGGTTGAGACCCTTCATCTGGACTGGAAAGAAAGAGGGGAGATAGCCAGTATAAAATGGTAGAGGTGGAGCAAGAGCTGGCAGGAGAAAGGTGGAAAAAGAGAAACAAAGGACTGCTGATGTTGGAATCTAGATGAAAAACACAATGATGCTGGAGGAATTCAGCAGGCCAGGCAGCATCCGTGCAGCACCTCTATAGATGCTGCACGATCTCCTGCCTGAAAGGGCAGTGGAGACAGAATATCTCACTATCCATGCGACTGCAGAAGAGCAATAGGTCTGACGATCTCTTTGTTGCCCATCATGGACATGATGGACCAAGCAGCCTTGGTCTAGGCTACAAAGTCCTGGGATTGTATGATCCTGGACTCCACCTTCCAGCCCATCTGAGAGAGAAAGAGAGGATGGGTGATGGGAGATGAGCCTGGGACATTGAGCTACATTATAAATATACACTCTTTCCCTGATTGACACTGGTGCTGGTGTTTGGAAGGGTGTTGAAGAGTGCATCATTAATGATGTAAATCCCAACTGTCAGTGACAGATGGTGTGGCCAAATTTCAATTCCTGAATTGACCTTTAAACACACAGTAGATGAGAGTCAAGACACACTCCGAACTCCACAGTGGCATTGGCGGCTGTGGACCAATAGAGAAGTGTGGCAAGGGCATAGGATGGGCTAACAGCAGAGGGCAAAGAATGCAACTGGTTGGAATGTGAGGCAAAACTCAGGCAGGAGATGCCCAGAGAGATAGACTGAGGATAGTTCACTGAGAACTGTCAGAATGGAAGGCTAAACACACTGAGGCAAGGGGACTAAACAGAGGGGATAACGAACTAAACATATTCTGCACATGGCAAATCTACCAGCAAGTGCACTGATGTCTGAGCACCAACCAAAACACTCTGTACACAACAATGCCACACACACTCTGGATTGGTGCACTGATGTAAGAATCTAATACACTTACGGTAGGGCCCCAAACCTGCTGCATGTTGAGAACAAAATGGTCTGGGAAGATGTGTTAAACATAGAGCAATAATCAGACTGACAATGAAGCATGATCCAATTTCTTAGTACAACAATAAAGCAGGAAGATATGTACAATGAGACTACAAGGGAGCTATCAGGCAGTGTTAGGGAACTGGGGCAAAAGGGTGGAATCATCAGAGGAATTTATGTGAATGCAACAAGTGGCCCTAGATCCCCTCAATGGTGCACACGTGTATTTCTGGATGAAGCTTGCCAGGTTCCTTAATGATGAGAGATTAGGTGTACATCGTGATGAATGTCCTCCAGAAGCAGGCTGAAGAGGCAGATTTTGGCATCAATCAGATGTAATCACTGACTTAATGCCAGTTTTCCTTTCTTGGAGCTCAATAATCAGCCCATCTTAGATGGTTGAGCACACATTAAGCACTCTGGCTCTATTTAAAGGAATCATCCTTGCTGCTCCAAATATACAAGTGTTTCATATCTCTATAGTTGCTTCAAGTCTCGAGGGAGAGGTACAGCAGGGGCATTTAGCTGACATCCAGGCTTCCTGACCTCACTGCCTGACTGTATTAGGGGGCTATTCCCTTGCAAAGGCAGAGAAGGGGCAATCTGTGAGACTGGAGAGGATGAGGAGGGAAGAAGGTGTCTCAGATCTCAGGGAACAATTCCCATAATTGAACCTCAATGAGAGATGATGTATAAGATGCTTGCACTTCAGTCAAGGTATCCTCACTGAAATTGACCCTCTACTGAAGCAATAATGCAAGGACCACATTGCCATTGGTTGTTGAGGTCACTATCGTTATGAATCTTTAAACAATAAACTCCTCCCAGACTGAGGACCTTGGTAACATTGTATTGCTGTGCACAAAAGATCACTGTTCTTGAGAGCTAACCGTAATTCATTCTCTTTTGCCAAAGAGTAGCAGGATAGTGGGGCTTTAGCTTTGTGGTGGTGGAATGTTCCCCCATGGTTCTGGTTGCCATTGACGGCACACCTATCACTCTGTGCACATTACCTATCAAATCCACCCTCCTCTGTCTCACTTTTCTTAGGCAATCCCTTGGGGTGACTTGCTTCCACTCTGGTTTGTAGGGTTCTGAGGTGGCAAATGAGGCCAGTCTGGGAGTCACAGACTCTTCCACAAATGGACAGGTCTGATGGGACAAGTGGATGAGTCGTTTGGGTGGGTTCTTTCTGCTGTTTACTCTGGACTTTCATGAGCTCTCAGTGCACGGATTTGAGACTCTCATCACTATGCCTTCTCCACTTTGAGTAGTCATGGGCCAGGGATTCCCAGGAATCATTCAGGATACTGCATTTTTCAAAGAGGTTCGATCTTGGATATTTTCCTTTATTTTAGGTAAGATAAGATATCTTTATTAGTTACATGTACATCAAAACACACAGTGAAATGCATCTTTTGTGTAGAGTATTCTGGGGGCAGCCCGCAAGTGTCGCCACACTTCCAGCGCCAACATAGCATGCCCACACTTCCTAACCTGTATGTCTTTGGAATGTGGGAGGAAACCAGAGCACCCAGAGGAAACCCACGCAGACAAAGTGAGAACATACAAACTCATTACAGACAGTAGCTGGAATTGAACCCGGGTCGCTGGCACTGTAATAATGTTACGCTAACTGCTGCACTACCGTGCTTGCCCATTTATTCTCTTCCTGTGAGCTTGGAATAGAGTGTCTGCTTTGGGATTCTGGTATTGAGCATATGAAGGACCTGCCCTGCCCTATGGAGCTGACTGAGTGTGATTAATGCCTTAGCACTGGCCTGCTGGCTTGGGAGAGGATGCAGCCATTGGTTTGCTTATCCTACCAGTGAATTTGGAGGATTTTACAGAAATATCATTGGTGGTATCTCTCCAATGCCTTGAGGAGCTTGCTGTAGCCAATCCAAGTTTCAGAAGAGTATAGAACACCTGGCAGACCATGAGTTTTCCAGGTTTGAAATCTTAATCTTCATCTTCAAACATTCTTTTCCTCAATTGGCTCAAGTTTGTGTGGGTGCAGTGACGATGATGGTGAATTTCATTATCAATGTCTGCCTTCACTGGGAGGTGGCTTCCTTTATTATAACCAAAAGCTGCCCCTCCGTGACCAGTTCTAACTTTAGACAACAAATCATAACAGTTAATGGGAGCAGTCATGATACATTCAGTTTGGTTAACTGCTTAGCTGCCAAACCATAGGGTTGGGACTGGATAAAGAAGGCTCTCTGCAGATGATTTGACTGATAACTCCAGTATGCAACCCCTGCGTCCCAGCCACGAGACCCCTGTTAGCAGACACCAGGTGATGTAGCAAACCACCCACAGACACAATGATGTTTTTGGTGTCCAGAGTGCCCCACAGCACCCATTGGAATGGGTGTGAAGACTCCTGGTGGGTTACTGCATCGAACTACTTCCACAGGGACCATTTGGAGAGCAGGATCACAAGGAGCAGGGAGAGGAATGGCTGTCAGTCCTTTTGATCCCGTGTAACAAATAAACTGCTGAAAGAACCCAGTGGATCAGGCAGCATCTGCAGAGGCAGAGGGATGAGTCAACATTCCAGGTCAAGTCCCTGCATTAGGACTCGGTGAGAAGAGGAAAAATGGCCTGTGTATGGGTGTGGGGAAAGGGTGGGACAGGGGCTGGTAGGTGAAAGGCAGAACCAGATGAAGAGGGAAATGATGGAGAGGGGTAAATAGAGGCTGGGGAGGGGGTGTTGTGGTTGGAGGGCAGGGGGAGGGATGGGAAAGGTGAACAAAGGGAGAGAGACCCTGGGATGACAGGTGAGAGTGGGAAAGGAACACAGGGGGTGTGGGTTACCTAAAATTGGAAAATTCAATATTCACACCATTGGGTTGAAGGTTTCTCAGGTGGAATATGAAGTGTTGTTCTTCTCTTTTGTGTTTGGCCTTAATATGGTAATGTAGAAGGCCAAGGATAGACAAGTTGAAAGGGGGCACACCTGGAAGGCATGTTTAGGTCCCTAGATGGTGGTGAGCTGTTGGGACAGGTGTTACACTGCCATTGGTTGCAGGAGGAAGGGCTAGGAGATGGGAAGGAGTGGATGGGAAGCAATAAGTGAAGCAGCAACTCATGCAGAGAGTGATCCCTCTGGAAAGGAGAAAGAGGAGAAGAGGGGAGGAGGCAGCTGGAGGTGGGATCGAGTTGGAACTAATGGACATGGCAAAGGATGATATGCTAGATGTGGAGACTAGTAGGGTGAAAGGTGAGGACCAAGGGAACCCTACTTCTGTTCTGTCTGTGGCGGGGAGAGAGGTTGAGAGTGGTCATGTGGGAAATGGAGGAAATGCGTGTGAGAACTCCATCAAGTGTGGCAGAGGGGAAGCCATGCGTCTGGAAGAAGGAGAACATTTCTGTCCTGCAATGGCCATCTCGAGTTCCCAGTTTCATTGCATTTCAACTCCCTTTCCCGTTCCCACACCAACCTGTCTGTCCTCGGCCTTCTCCACTGCCAAGGTGAGGCCAACCACAAACTAAAACAACCCATCATATTTAGCTTGTGTAGTCTACATCCCAAAGGTGTGAACATTGATTTTTGCAGTTTCAGGTAACCCACACCCCCTTGTTCCTTTCCCATTCCCACCAGTCCTCCCAGGGTCTCTCTCCTTTTGTTCACCTTTCCCTCCTCCCCCGACACACCCACCCCCCCCCCCCCGCCGCTCCACCTGCCTCACCTGGCTCCATCTACACAACAATTCCCTCTTCATCTGGTGCCACCTATTATCTACCAGCTCCTGCCCCATCCCTCTCCTGCACTTCGACATACTGGCAATCTTTCCTCAGTTCCCCTTGACCTGACATGTTTCCATCAGTGGAAGAGTCGGGGATCCGAGGGCAGGATGTCCCTTTAAAAGTGACATGAAGACGAATTTCTTCAGCCAAAGGGTGGTGAATCTGTGGAATTCGTTGCCACAGAGGGCTGTGGAGGCCAAGCCATTGGGTGCATTTAAGGCAGAGAATGATAGGTTCTTGATTGGTAAGGGGGTTAAGGGTTATGGGGAGAAGGCGGGAGAATGGGGTTGAAAAAAATCAGCCTTGATTGAATGGTGGAGCAGACTTGATGGGCTGAATGGCCTAATTCTGCTCCTATATCTTATGGTCTTATGGAAATGTCGACCACCCCTTTCCATCCACCAATGCTGACTGACCTGCTGAGTTCTTCCAGCAGTTTATTTGTTGCTCCAGGTGCCAGCACCTGCCGTCTCTTGTGTCTCCTTCTGCTCCTGTGCTTGAAGGGCTACAGTCCAGGCCTTTTCCATTACTTTCCACCTCCTTCACCACAACTCCAATTCTTAGAGCCTGGTCCACCCCACGTTACACAACCTCTCACCCTCCCCTGCATTAAAATCCAGCACCATCCCCTGATTGGGAGTGGGACACTCCCTGAACACGGCTGCAGGCTCACAGGCTGGAAATTCTTCTTTAGAGACTGGTGTCCAATGAGTGCTGGTGTGGTCCATTCTCTGCTACCAACTCCTGGAAAAGTCAGCTGGTCAATGTTGGCGCCATCATATTTCCACCCAAGTGGAAGCTGCTGGAGGCAAAACACAACATCTCAGGAGTTTGAGCCAGTGTAAGGCAAGCAGTCATTAGTGTGAAGGGGCTGGCTACAAATGGAGGAAATTGTCTGAAGTTCAATGGGCAGAACAATGTGGTGCAGCTCATAGCTCCAGCTACCTGGGTTTGATCCTGACCTTAGGTACTATCTGCAAGGAGTTTGTACATTTTCCCTGTGACTATGTGGGTTTCCTTGGGTGCTCCGGTTCCGTCCCAGATCCTGAAAATCAGGTACATGGATAGGAAAAGTTTAGAGGGATATGGGCCAAATGCTTAGATGGCCAAATGGACCAGATTAGATGGGAATCTTGGTCGACATGGACTAGTTGAGCTGAAGGGCCTGTTTCCATGTTGTATGACTCTATGACTCTACCTGTAGGTTGGTGTGTTAATAGGTCACTTCAAAATACCCCTATTGTGTATAATCTGTGGGAGAGTTGATGGGAATGTGCAGAGAATAAAATAGGACCAGTGTAGAATTCATGTAAAAATGAGCGCTAGATGATCAGTGGGCCAAAGGGCCTGTTTCTGTGCTGTATCACTCTATGACTATAAATTCACTCAGATCCTTGCATTCAACTCTTCCCTGTTGCCTGTGTTTTCTATGAGGGCAGGGTGGGTTGGACAGAGTCCCTGGTGGGCTGAATCCTCCTTAAGTGGGGCAATCAATTCTTCAATGTAATCCCTCAGTGCAATCCCCATATCAGTTCTATTTCAGCTGCAGCAGGAAGGAGATTGTTGGAAAACATGCTGAAGGGATGTTTCCATCAAAAGAAGGTGATATTGGTATTGGGATTGGTTTTTTATTGTCACATGTACCAACACACAGTGAAAAACTTTGTTTTGCATGCCATCCATACAGATCATTTCAAAACATAAGTTTGTTGAGGTAGGACGAAAGGAAAAGCAATAGCAGAATGCAAAATATAGTGTTACAGTTACAGTTACAAAGAAAGTGCAGTGCAATTAGACAATAAGGTGCAAGGTCTATGATGAGGTAGATTGGGGTTCTCTGCAATTTCTTGAGGTCTTGGGCAGAGCAGTTGCCATACCAAGCTGTGATGATTCTGGATAGGATGCTTTCTATGGGACATCTATAACACTTGGTAAGGGTCAATGGGACATGCTGAATTTCCTGAGCCTCTTTGAAAGCACTTTATTCATACTTGGCACTTGGGTATCAGCAACAAGGCAGTATTGATTGGCCTTCTGAATTCCCCAGAGAAGGAAGGAGATTGTTGGAATCTGGTGGTGAGTGTTCTCCCACATTACTATCTGGTCAGGAGCTCAATTTAGCCCCAGCAACAATGATGAAGATCTGTGCCGAGAACCACACCAGTGCTATTTTAACACAGGACCGTGTCTGTAAACCACTGTTTTCAATGGAACTTTGCACAGTTCCATGAATTCCTCCGGAAATCAGAGCGGGTGATAGTTTCATTCACGGAGTGTGTTTAACACGCTGAGAAAAAGCAGAGGTGATAGTCGTTTGTGGAAGCATGCTGCATGCAAGTTATCTACCTGGTTCATTGCATTTAAAATGCTGAATGCTCTTCAAAATAAGCTCTGTTTCAACTAAAGTTCTTTGTGAAAACTTAAGGTCAGGGAAGGTGCTACATCTCAGCTGGCAAATAGACTCAGGTAATAGAACCACTGCTTCACAGCCCCAGAGACCCAGGTTCAATCCTGACCTTGGGTGCTATCTGTTTGGAGTTTGCATGCACTCCTTGTGCCTGTGTGGATTTTCCCCAGGTACTCCAGTGTCCTCCCGCATCGCAAAAACGTGTGGGTTGGTTAACTGGTTGCTGCAAATTGCCCCTAGTGAGCAGGTGAGTGGTAGAATCCGGGGGGAGTTGACGTGAATGGGGGGGAGAATAAAATGGGTCAGAGTAGCATTAGTGTAAATGGCTGCTGATAGTCAGTGCAGACTCAATGGGCTGAAAGGACTGTTTCTGTGCTATATCTGTCTCTGACACTAAGATATCAAAATGCAGGGAAAGGGACAATGACTGAGCTAAACATTGTCTGTGTCCTTGGAGGGCTGTTGGGAGAACCGTCAGTTTGTAGTGATAGGAAGTTGAGTGTGATGGGAGAGCACTGGAACAAGTGAAGGCATAATTGATAGGTGGGGGCAGAAGAGCTTGGGATGCCTAGCCTGTATTAGTGTTTGAATTATGACTCCCTTCCCCTCTTCCTGTTTATAGCAGGGCGGTGTTCCATGATCAAAGGTGTCTCCCTGGTTGTTGATTTATGGACAAGAAGAGCAATTAGTGCCAGTGGCTTGCAAGATAATTCATTCTGGCCTGAAAATTAAAAAAAAGAGCAATTCTTCAGGCTTTGCATGCAGCAATATTAGCCCAGTATTCCCACCCTTTCCCCAGCCACCAACTGAAAACAAGAGAGGGAAAACAGTGCCTTAAAATAACATTGGCAACTCTTGCAAAAATTGTGGTTTATTATTCACACGTGGGCTCGCTTCCTGTTACAGGAGGTGAGTGTGTTGGCTATATTTTTAGGGTCATTGCTTTGGCTGCCAACAAATGGATTTTGTAAACATATTATTTTCCTGTTACTTCCACTTGTGAAAGGTCCTGCTGTAGAACCTACTCTGAACAAATTTACCTGTGATGTGGTTGGTAGCACTCTTCCTTCCTGTGTTCGAAAGTTACGGCTCTAGAGACTCGAGTACCAAGTACAGGCTGGAGTTCTAGTGTGGTGCTGAGGGAGTCCTGCACATCTCCAGTGGCTTTCTTCAGATGATTTGTCCAAGGGCTGTCTTGATTCCATGGCAGCATTGTAAGGAGAGTCTCTGCACCTCCTCAGCCCCCAACCAACATGCTCTGAAACATTGATTATCACCAACACACAAAAACAACAACAAGGTAAGAACGAGCAGGACTTTCTAAAGTGCCCACAATTGGTTGTTGGAAAATTTATGGAACTCCGTTCTGTGCTCAAGGTTAAGGAGAACACTGAGGGAAGTTTGACCAGGAGGCTATTCGAATGGTTATAGTCATACAGCATGGAAAAAGCCCTTCAACCCAATCTGTCCATGCCAACCAAGATGCCAACCTCAGCCGGTCCCATGTGGCCATGTTTGGCCCATATCCCTCTAAACCTTTCCTATCCATGTACCTATTGAAATGTCT
>JARFYF010000112.1:39599201-39611366 GCA_030265395.1 Rhina ancylostomus | reverse complement strand
ACAATCATTAGGGTAAGAATTAATAGGTATTTGTAGGGTTCTGAGTTAAGTAAGAACTGGTATGAATTTGTAAAAGACAGACCATGTTTGACTAAACTAATTGAATTTTTAATGAAATAGCATAGCTGGTTACTGTAGGCATGCTGGATTTTAAGAAAGTGTTTGACAAAGTACCACATTCATTGGGTACATGTAAAGCGGAGGTTGATAAGTAAGGGTGTCAAAAATTATGGGGACAAGCAGGAGAATGGAATTGAAAGGTAAACATAACTCAGCCACAATCGAATGGTGGAGCAGACTTGATGGACTGAATGGCCTAATCCTACTCCTATGTCTTATGATTCTATGGTCTCATGAAAAGGCTGGTTAACAAAACTGAAGCTTATGGAATAGGACAGTCAATGTTAGCTTGGATTTTAAAAATGGCTTATGGATATAACATGGCAAGTTGTGGTAAATAGTTGTTTTTCAGACTGGAAGTTGAGAGACAGTGGTATTCCCTAAGGATTGGTGAAGAATCACTGTGATTTTATATACATATAATTGATTGGATCTTGGAATACAGAGTAACATTTCAACGTTTGCCAACGTTAACAAACTCAAGGGGTGTAGCAAATAGTGAGGATAATACGAAGACATGGGTAGTCTGGCTGAATGGGAAGAGAGGTGGCAGATGGAACTTAATGCAGAGAGGATTGAGGTGATGCATCTTAGTAGAAGGGTTGGGGAGAGGCATAATGGACGATGGCACATCTTTAAAGAGTGTACAAGAACACAGGGATGTTGGATTTATGTGCAGTGATCTTTGAAGGTGGCAAGACAAATTGAGAGCATAATTAGTAAAGTGCAAGGTATTCTGGGCTCCACAGATTGAGGTATTCAGTACAATGCAGCAAAATTATGCTGAAACTGATAACACTCTGATTAGGCTACAACTAGAATGTTGCCTCCAGTTCAGGTCATCAAACTTCGGAAAGGATGAGAGAGTGCCTTGAAAAGTTGCAGCTCAGATTTACCAGAAGGGTTTCCAAATTGAGGGATTCTAGCTATGAGATTAGGTTAAGAGGAGAAAAGGGTTGAAGGAAGATTTTATTAAGGTTATCAAGGTTATTGCTGGCTTGGATAAAGTAGACTAAGAAAAGCTAATCTTTTTAGCATATGGTACAGGGACTTGAAGCAAGAGATACAAGGGAATCTGTGCAGGAATGCTTTGTGCAAGAAGTGGTACTAACTTGGAACTCACTACCTACACGGATGGTGGAAGTGGAAACTATCAATGACTTCAAAAGAAAATTGAATGAGTACAAGAGGGAAATAAATTTGCAGGTCTATGGGTATAGAGTTGAGAACAGAACTGAATAAGGAGCTGGCATAAATGTGATAAGCCAAATGGCCTTCCTTATGCCCAGTGACTCTGACCATATGACATTCTGTAATCAAAACAGCAAGACATGTTCCAGTCTCTCAGGCACTGATGCAGAAGATTGAGGAAGCTGCCAGACAAGATGATATGATGCAGAGCCTGGAGTCACTGATTCAGACAGGATGGACAGAGGCACGGTAAGTTGTCTCAGACCGTCTTTCCACATGAGAGACGAGCTGGGCCAGAGCCCATCTCTCCTTTCTCATTCAGCTTCCCGTGTAGGGCTGCTCCTGCCTTTGGCCCCTCTCTTCCAGGTTCAAGTCACTCCCCACAACAACCTTCACCAAATGACCTTGGCACAGTGGTAAATCAGTTTGGCGGCAACAGTCTCCAACAAAAATTTGGTCAGAGAACCTGCCATCAAGTTTCCAGGCTTGTGGCTGCAGCATAAATATTGGACTGTATGGAAGTACATTCATAAGGGAGACAGGTGTAGCTATACTTTGAATGGAGATCAAGATCTAATTGAACTGCTTAAGCAATGAAGTTCAGTCAATGAGCTGCATTGCAAACCCCTGCATGGAACTTGAACGTTATGGAGTGACTGAAGCAAGCCTTTAGCCTGTCAGGATGTCATCATCTGCCAATCAAACATCATCATGTCAATTTAATTAACCCCTACCTTTTCTGCTGTTGCTTGCTCTGTTCATGTCAAAGATGAAATAGGAACATGAGTAAAAAAGCCAATGTTTAGGTTACAGATGGCATTCCCCCAACGCTGCTGAAAACACTCCCAAATTTGGGGTTAAAGCAAACTGCTGGAGGAGGAGGGAAATGAATGGTCGATGTTTTGGATTGAGACCTTTTATCTGGACTGAAAGAAGAGATGGGTGATAACCAGTATAAAGAGGTGAGGGGTAGGGGTGATAAGCGAAAAGTGGATGCAGGTGAGGAGTGGTGATTGTCCATCTGCCAATCAACGTTGACTGTCCATTTCCCTCTACAGATGCTGTCTGACCTACTGAGTTCCTCCAGCAGTTTGTTTTTTGCTTCAGATTCTAGCATCCACAGTCTCGTGTGTCCCCAGATATGGCCAGCTCCAAACTTCTTCATGTCTGTTTCCAATGAGTTCACTTGAAATAAACCTGCAAGAATTGTCAATCCTAAGAGGACTGTCCCTACTATTCAGACCTATTTCCCCAAACTGAGTGCTAATTCCATACATGAAAACCAATTTCACAGGAGAAATGTAATGTGGGCATTGCATGTGGTTTGACTTCCTGAGAACTCCCAAGTACACTGTCCATGTATGTAATGCACATGTAAGCTTGCATTATGTGCTACAGTGCTACAAGATCTTGAACACATGTAGCCATCAAGTTTGTGCTACAGTTCAACCAAGTGGTGCATAAAACACATGTACTATACACTTGCATGTCTCGGCCTGAAAAGCAGCAGCTAATTTTCATAAATTAAGGTTTCACAAAACAGTAACAAGCATTAATCTTTTTTGGTAACACTGGCCAGGAACCTCCCTGTCTTGCCTTCAGTGAGATCTTTCAGGTGTGCCTGAGATGGAATACATGACATCACTTTAATATCTATCTGATGGGCAACACTTCTGATGGTTCGGAACACTCCCTCAGAATGGCACTGGAGTGTCATATGTTTATATATATAAAATACATAGAACAGTACTGCACAGGAATAGGCCCTTTGGCCCACCATGTTGAGCCAAACTAATTAAGCTAATGATAACTAATCCCTTCTGCCTGCATATGGTCAATATCCCTCCATTCTTTGCATATTTATATGCCTATCTAAGAGCCTCTCAAATGCCTCTATTGTATCTGCCTCCACTACCACCCCTGGGATTACATTCTAGGCACACACCACTCTCTGTGTACAAAGCTTTCCCTGCACATCTCCTTTTAACTTACCCCTTCTCACCTTAAATGCGTGCCCTCTAGTTTTAGGCATTTCAACCCTGGGAGAAAAATACCGGCTGTCTACTCTGTCTATGCCCCTCATAATTTTATAAACTTCTATCAGGTCTAATGGTATGTAATGATGAAATAACTGATCAGCTAGCTTAACGTGATCTGATCAGTTATGTCTCTTGGCTGGCTTTAAGAAATGCCCTTATTTACACCTCTATTTCTTGTTATATATTAACTTTAGGCTTAGCAAAACAAGTAGTTGTCTAATGATGATTATGGTCATCATTAAAGGGATTGAGAATATTCTGTGCCCGATATTTGCCCCAGTACTCATTGAGTTGAATTTGTCAAGTGACAGCTATGTCAAGTTATTCAGCATGGAATTCTGACCTGAACGTATTTTCATTGTTGTTTCGTGTCAACATCTGGCTGCCCAAAGCAAAGACCATGGCATATTTTTATGGGATCGATGCAGTAAGTTGCTAACTAGACTTCTGTGTCAAATCCTGTTTGCTTTACAACCTCAGTAAAGTTAGATGCTGAAGATATTTTTTTAAGGAATTGCTTTTACACTGACTTATTCCAAGTATAATGCAGAGGAGATTTCTGACTTCAAAGCTGATGTGCACCTGGGTATCTGCTTATGTTTTGCAAGAAGTGTTTGTGCTACTTCAAGAGTTTGCCGCAGGTGGAATGACCATCATTTTAAACAGTTTGACCACATAGATTGCAAATGCTGTCCAGAATATACTTCTGCTTCTGTTAATTGAATAATTATCAAAAAGTGCATCAGTTTTAGCCTGTACAATGTGATTTAGGGAATGGGATTTTCAAGATTCATAGAAGATTCAACAAACATAACACCCGGTGCACAGTATTACTGTTAAATAGGGCAAGTGTTAAAGACGGTGTTCTAAATAATGTCGAAGAAGACTATATGACAATACTGAACTATACATATTCAACGTGGCAGATGCACAGATTGTAGGTGGTGATGGAATCTGCACACTCAAAGAAATGCCGAGAGACGGTCTGCATGGGAAGAAATGTTAGGAAACTCCAAACCTTGACATCGGGTGTTAGGCTGCCCAACCACCAGTTTATGAACACATTAATTTCAAAATGTTTTCCACATTCCTTTTATAGTGATGTTAATCTTCCTCAAAAGAATAGATTAAATCTCCATTAAGTAGCCAAAGAAATACATATTCACTGTTTGTTATTTGATATTGCCTGATGTAGCTTTGATGAATATTATCTGCTAGGGAAAGGTTACGATCAGTACCCTTGTTTCCTGGGGAGTGGACCACTTTGAGCATTCAGTGTTATCATAACTCATTTCCTTGTCAGCTGCAGTCCACATCGTTTGCAATCTAAAGACTTTAGCTGAGGAATTGGTTCACATAACACTATGCCTCTGTGTGATGCACAATTCAATAGCCCAAGAGGGCAGGAGAAAGAGACAGTCCCTATGGCCAGTGAGGCCTAAACTCAGAGCATGACGCTGATGACTTTAAATCAAAGACTGGGTTGGAAGCCCCTCTTGACTTCACCTGGGCTGATTGGCTGTTGCTTGGATGTGACTACAGTATGTGTTGAAACCTCCTTTGATAGATCCAGAGTCGGGAACCTTGATTAAGAGCTGTAGATAGTGAGGATGAATCCCACATCAGACCAACATCAGACATGGTTGAAGGCAGCAGTGACTTGAGACATACCACACCCCACATTACACAAGGGCTGACAGAGGAGGGTGCCCCTTTTAGAGGAACAAGCCTTAGAAAGACCACCCAATAGGCTTGTTTGACTGAAGCAGATATGGAGATAGACTAAAATGCACCATTAGTCTGTGGAGCAAGAGGGGAAGAGTACATAATTTACTGTAAAAATCTAATTTTTTTACTGGGTTCTACACTCTTTGTGGAATGGTTACTTGGAGCATCTAATTACCATAAAGCATTTCCTGGTCAGCTCAGGTCCACATTATTTGCTGTTCTCAAACACTCTGACTTAGACATCTCAGGTAATATCTCTTGGGCCTGATTTGGTGTTACTTAAAACAGACCAATGGACCCAGCTTTCTGTCAGGACCCAACTCCTCCGAAGTCAAAATTCTCACAATGTCCAGCTGATAATCTTCCTCTGATGTCCAGTCGATCACCAATCTACTGCTCAGCACAGCAACATCCCCACCACAGAGTTCCCTCCCAACATTCTGCCCACCCTTCTACCAACTAAAACAATCTCCCGTTACGTTGTCCAACCTCAGACCTCCAATCCAACCACCACCCCACCCAGCAAACCTCCAACCCATCACTTTATCAGCTGCCAACTTGATGGCCAAAACTCTCCAATCAATCTGCCTGCTCCCTTCCCACCATTGTCCCATCCATCAACTGACCTCCCAGCCATGATATCCATCAGCCACTTGCGATCTTTCCTCTCTATAGATGACCCTACCTGACCTTCTACGTCTGAATCCCTCCTATCTGCTCCACATTTTCCTTATCCCATGCAGCTTGGGCCTACAAGTAAATGGTTTCCTTTGTGCTCTCTGCCACAGCAGAATGCAGACTGTGGGCCTATTCTGCAGCACACAATACTTAGTTCCCATGTCGTCTGAGTTTTCTAGTGAGCATCCCTTGAACATAATATTTGTTGACTCCACCCCATTAACATTCCCAAAAAGGTGCTATTTGATTTCCCCGTCTCTTTCAGAGCGATTAGTACCAAAACTACACCTCACTAACGTTTGTCCAAAAGCACAGGCTATTCCAAATCATTCCATAATTCCATTAGCTATAGCAGCAGAATTAGACCATTCAGCCTATCGAATCATTCAATTATGGCTGATTCTTGTTTTCAACCCCATTCTCCGTCTTTCTCCCCATAACCTTTAAACCCCTTACCAATCATGAACCTACCAATCTCTGCCTTAAATACACACAATGACTTGGCCTCCACAGTCCTCTGTGGCAACAAATTCCACAGATTCCCCACTCCCTGGCTGTAGAAATGCCTCCTCATCTCAGTTTCAAAGGGACGTCCCTTTATTTTGAGGCAGTATCCTCAGCTCCTGGATGCCTAATGGAAACATCCTTTCCACATCCACTCCATCCAGGGCTTTCAGTATCCAGTAGGTTTCATGAGGTTTCCCCTCATCCCTCTGAACTCTATCAAGTTCAGGCCCAGAGACATCAAATGCTCCTCACAGGTTAAGCCTTTCATTCCCGGGGTCATTCTTGTGAATCTCCTCTGGACCCTCTCCAGAGCCAGCATATGTTTCCTTAGATGCAAGGCCCAAAATTGTTCACAATATCCCAAATGCATTCATAAGAATGACTGCAGATGCTGGAAATCTTGAGCAACACACAAAATGCTGGAGGAACTCAGCGGGTCAGGAAGCATCTATGGAGGGAAATGGACAATTGATATTTCAGGTCATGGCCCTTAATCTGTGTCTATTAGAGAAACAACATCCCATATTCCACCTTGGTATTTTCCAACCTGACAGCTTGAACATTGATTTCTCCAACTTCTGGTAACCACTCCCCTCTGTCACCCTCTTTTTCCTTATCCCACTGGCCCCATCACCCCTTCTCTTTCCTCTACCCTGCCTTCTCGATCTACCCACGACCCACACATTCCTCCCTCCGGTTCCCCTCCCCACCTTCTTCCCTTTACTCCATGGTCCATTGTCCTCTCCTATCAGACTCCATCTTGTTCAGCCCTTTGTAACTTCCACCTATCACTTCTTAGCTTCTTACATCATTCCCAGTCTCTGCCCCCCCCCCCCCCCCCACCTGCCTGTCACCCCCTCTCATCTGGATTCACCTATCACGTGCCAGCTCTTGCTCCACCCCTCCCCCCATCTTTTAATACTGGCTATCTCCCTCTTTCTTTCCAGTCATGGAGAAGGGCCTCAACCCGAAATGTCAACTGTCCATATCCCTCCATAGATGCTGCCTGACCCGCTGAGTTCCTCTGGCATTTTGTGTGTTGCCCCAGTCTACTTTTATGTTCTTTGCAAGATTACTCTCATACTTTATTTTTGTTCTCTTAATTAATTTCTTGGTCCATTTTACTGAATTTGAAACCGCTTCCAATCCTCAGGCTTCCTACTTTTCTCCATCAACTTTATATGACTCCTCTTTGGATCTAATACTATTCTTAACTTCTTTTGATAGCCATGGCTGGGCTGCCTTTCCTTTTGTGTTTTCAAATGAGAAAGGAATGTATAACTGGTGCAGTTCCTGCAGTCATTCATCAAATATTCACCATTGCCTATGCTCTCTTACTCGGTCGTGCTTTTCAATGCAGCTTTCCAATGTATCATAGCCAATGCACTCCTCGTACCTTTGTAGTTTCATTTGTTTAGATTTAGGACTCTAGTTTACTGAACAACTCTTTGTTGCTATGTCTGCTTCCAAACATAGGGTTTTAACACTGTGAGACTAACGATAATCTTTGCTGTTTCAAGTTCTTTGGAAACATTTTCATAACAAACACAGCAAACATTTTGAAAATTAGGACACTAGAAAATAAATTTGTTAGACTTTCTGCTTTGTACTGACAGGATAACTCAGATTTACTGCTGTTTCTAATTTGCAGAAATGAGTTAGGATCAGAAACTAAATGCAGAGTGTGCAAATCTGATCATTAGACCAAATTAAGGAGGACAGTGGAATTAAAAGGGGCATATTAGGAATAGCTAATTCAAACTCAAAAAGAGCTGTGCAGAACAATGGCAGATAAAACATAACAGAGCAAATGTAAAGTACTGTACATCAGAAGTGAAAATAAATGGCATACATACTCTAGATAAAATTGAAAGGGACCCAAGAGTAGACTCAATAGTTGTAATGTTCAATCATTCAGAGCGGCAATAACCCAAGCTAAGAAGATATTAAGTAGACAACCAGAAAAATAGTGTAGGAGCCAATCATATGACACTTGAATGTTTCATTGCAGTTTTTATCACTTAGAAACAAGTGATGTAGCCTTGGAGGAATTGAAAAGATCCTAGTCCCCATGTCAGAGATTTGAGTTATAAAAACAGAATGGAGAAATTTGATATTTTCAGTTTGGGAAGATGGTGATCAACTTAGAAACATACATAAGATCATTATGGATATAGACATAAATTAAGAGCATTATTTTAAATTAAGGTGCAGTTGGAGAACTGCAAGGGAATGAGGAAACATGTTTAAGCAAGAATATTTACAATGATGAAATGTTTGCAGAAATGGGAGTTAGGGTATAATTTCCTGTCCTGTTGCAAATTTATAGCAATAGAAAATAAGGAATTTGGGACCAATTTGTCATCAGTGGGCTAATTCAGTTATTAGAAATGTACCCAGGAAAAACTGTGTATAATACACTAGATGTAAAAAGACCTGCCTGAAACTGTTAGTGTGGTAGCATAGGAATCATTAATAACCAAAATTACATTTGGCACTTATTGGTTTCAGTGGATTTAGTAGCATCACACTAAATTGGCAAGTGAAAGAGACAGTGGACTCAGAAGATTGAAGACAAATTCTTTATTCCTCAGAGGTCTGTTGATCAGGTAGCTTGTACAAAGTAAAGTGCCTACATGCTCTGATTATTGTGAAGTTTTATCCACTTGGGAACTCATCATGAATTCTGAAATAATGCATTAAGTATTACATGTAAATTATGCATAAATAAAAAGAGGCATAGAGTAATCCATTATACTGCTGTTGACTTAAGGTAAGGGCACCTGAAGGCAATACAAGGGATAAGATGGCAATTGTTGAGGTGATTTGTGTTAACGTTCTGAATATTTTCTACAAGAGTTTTCAAAAGAAAATATAATTCCATTGATTAGAATGTTATACAATTCCACAAAATGTGAGGCATATTGAATGGAAATGTGATGCCTTCACTTCGGCTGTGGCAGATTCTCTGATCTGACATGAGAGAAACATTGAGCATAAGATAAAAGTATTTGTGGACTCTAAGCTAAGTCACTCTTTGGAGCAATTCTTACTGTATTTTCTGGAGACCAAACATACTGAACACTTGCAATTAATTAACATAATAAGCAAAATAGTTTAGGGAATAAAAATAGAAAATGTTGAAGTGAAACATATGAGAAACTATCTATTTCCACTGGATTTGAACCAATGTTTATCTAAAGCAATTAAAGCCTGGAATACATGGACCCACAAAAGCAAAGATCACTCACATCTCATGCCAGTTTCCAAAAGGGCATAGACCAGCCACAACATCTGTCTGATGTCAGAATTTAGGGTGAGGCTGAGCTGTGTGTGGTTTCTTCCCTGTTGAACCTATATCCAAATTTGCATCTGGGAACAGCAGAGGCAACTTTTAATCCAGCTGCTATGTAGGGTTTCAACTCTTGGGTAGCTTTTGGGCTTCTCTAGAAATCAGTGGTTTTGAGCCTGCCAATAGGTCCAGCCAACAGTAACTGAAAGTTGTCGATGGTTGCATGGGGCTTTAAAAACGACATATCTCAGAGAAAGGTTATTTGTCTCGGAAAGGGTTGATCATGTTGAAATACTCTAAATAACTCAAAACAATTATTATTTTATGGAGTTTTTGTTTATTTTATCATGTGAAGTTGCTGGCAAGGCCAACACTTATTAACAATACCTAACTCCCCTTCAGAAAGTGAGGGAGAGTTACTTCCTTGAACTGCTGTAGACATTGTGTTGAAGTTGCTGTTGGGTAAAGAATTCCAGTATTTATACCCAACAATGAAGGAAGAAGGAATGGCAATGCATTTTCATGTCAGGATAGTGAGTGACTTGGAGGAGAGCCTGCAAATTCTGGTGTTCCCACTGACCTGCTATTCAAGTCCTCATCTGCAGAGGTTGCAGATCTGAAGGAGCCTTGGTGACTTGCTGCAATGCATTTTGCAGATGTTATGCTGCACCCGTGATGTGCTGGGGTTTGGAGAACAGAACATTTAAGGCGAGGAATGGGATGCCAGTCACGTAGGATACTTTCTTCTGCACGCTGTTAAGCAGCCTCAAATTCTGTTGTTAAAACAGTTAGTGCCACTCCAAATTCCACCAGCAATATAGACAGGTTCCTCTAAAACCTCTTTCTTGGCATGGACCATCCTCTGTCTACTTAAAGGATCCACAGGAATCCTGGGTCACTGCAGTCACACTGCATGCAATATACTTCAAGATAATGGAACAGTGACCAGATGTATGTGCATGCAATTGAGGGAGAGGGGGTGACCCATGGGAAACACCTGGATGCACTGGTGACAGAGGACATGTGTCCAAGGGATGGAACTGTGGAATTTTGCAGTTTTAGAATGGATGACCTGATAAAAATTATACAGGATTTACAGTTTCAACTTAAAACTATGTGGGGATTCTATTCATCCCAATGCATTCATTTGATCTCATTCTAACACCATACATTGGCTTCTCTTCTTCCTCATGTATGTATCTAGCTTCCCATGAAAGGGGCATAGATTCAGTTTAGCAATATAAAAAATGGTATGTATATAAACCAATGGAACATCTTGTTATAGAGGCAAAACAATATTTATCAAAAATGGTAATTTAGCGTGTACTAATGAATATCCCAAAACCAATGACCACTTTACAATCTGCAGACGTTCCCTTATTGAACAGCATGAGATACAGCTGAGATAGAAAATGCTGAAAACACTCAGCAGGTCAGTCAGCATATGTGGAAAGATAACCATGCTGAATTTTCAGGTCAAAGGCTCTTCCTCAGTACTGTACAACTCCTATAATCTTGCACCCTTTTGAATTTAGTATGCTGGACTGGCAGATTTTCCAGATGATTGGATACTATTCCAGTTAATACACAACACATTTAATTCATTTTTTAGGTGTTACGCAATAGTATAATAAATTTTCCAATGAACCCAGACTATTTAAAGGAAGTGTGAGAAATGGGATCCTGAGTTTAAAGGTAGTTTAAAGGGAAAAAATGGAACCTGGCAAGACAGATGCTGAAACATCAGGATTTCCAAACAATTGGTTTGCAGGTTATCAGAGTTTTACTCTGCTGGGAACTAGCTGCTGTCTGTTTTGATTTCAGATTTCCAGTTTTTTGATTAGCCTTAGTCACTGACTGAATGACTCATTCAAATGTTAGACTCTGTGGCAAATATTTAAAAGAGAGAAAGGAACCTGGTCTAATCCATAACTGATTCAAACAGTAATTTCATGTTTGTACAGCACTAATAAATCACTTATAGTATGCAAACAAGGTATTCAAAAGTATTCCCTGGCCAATAAATTAGATTAGTGCTCTGTTGGCAAATTGCTTGGATAAATTTACATTACGCAGGAGCTACAATACTAGTAACACTCAGCTGTGTGAACCAGCAGCAGTTTGTCAGAGCATTGATTACATTCCAAGGAAGTATGTCAAGTCACAGGGTCATAGAGTCGTACAGCACAGAAATAGGCTGCTCAGCACACCGTTTCCACACTGGCCATCAGCATCTATTTACATTGATCCCCACATTCCTACTCACTCTCCTCAGACACTACCACCCACCCACACACCAGGGGTAATCAACAGTGGCCTATCAACCCACAACCTTCATGTCTTTGGGATGTGGGAGGAAATCAGTTGTCTGAGGGGTTGCCAGTTTCTCTGTGCCAAATGCAGCCTGAATGCAGCATTATGTACCTCCTTGTGGCTTCTGTTGCTTGGAAATAATAAGGTTGGCTGGGAGGTATTGACTGAATAGAGCTTTCTTTTCAGGGTCTTTGAGTCCTTCAGCATTGATTTTTCTCAGCAGTATTTGTCACAATGTTGATCCAGAGCAAACTCACAGAGAACCCAAATGCGGCACACTGATACAAGACTGGAGTC
>JARFYF010000112.1:39490062-39501710 GCA_030265395.1 Rhina ancylostomus | reverse complement strand
ACACACACACACACACACACACACACACACACACACACACACTATCTTAAAGGAACCTCACTAATCGTAACCTAGTCTGTAACAAAGGGAAGGCAAAAAACATCAAAGCCAAGGTAGACATGATGCTTACTTCCCAGTTCAGATTCACCGGATAATAATTGGCAATGGATTGATTGATTATGTCCCTGGATCACACCCTGGAGGAGCGGAGCTGATGCCTAAGGTAACCTCCATACCACCAGCAAGCTCAAAGCAGAACACGGAGCCATTTAGAGAGACCGATATAGAGATTTGATTGTCATAGCTGATCTGTAACTTAAAGTGCAACTTTCTGTGGTGAAAGCAACAATTAATGTATCAGCTTGATTTCTTTTTCATCAAAATTGGAAAAGGTTTGAGAGGTAACTAACCATGACAGAGAAGGAGGAAGAAGGGGAAGGAAGAATAAAAGGGAAGGTCACTCATAGAATGGGAGGCTGGAGGGATAAAGCTGTAAGTGAGTTGATGGTGCAAGTGAGGTGCAATGGGAGGTGGAGGGAGGGGTGGGGAGGAGGGGCGAGGTGGGGGCTGGTGATACAAGAAACCAGATCTGCAAGTTCCTCTGTTGGACAGCATCAAAAGCAACTTTATCACCAGGACAACCTGAGTCCTCACCCGGTCACAGACATTCCCTCTATTCAATCTACTGTTCTCCCCTCTCCACCATATAAAACATGCTTCTGAAGAAGGGTCAATAACACGAAATGTTAACTGTTTCTCTTTCCGTACATCCTGCCCAGTACTTTCCAGTTTTATTATGGATCTGGAGAAGGTGTAAAAGGTAAGTAATAATTATTAGCAACAAACACTGACCTAAAATTGCTGAACTCCCATGTCCAAGCAGAAGGATATAAAAAATACCTCATCACTGAGCTTTATCTGAGCATCCTTGGAACAGTTCAGGGAAGTCAGAGTTGGAATAGTGTGGAGCGACAAACAATCTGCTGGAGAAACTCAGCATCTGCAGGAGGAAAGAATTGTTGTCGTTCGGGTCGAAACCCTGATTCCAGCACCTGCAGCCTCTTTCGTGTCTCCAGTGGAATAGTGTGCACTCAAACACAAGGGCAGTGGTTGAAAGATTTACCTACATTTCTGATAAATGAGAAAACTAAGAGATTTTATGCTGCAGAATTATCACTATCAAAGGTGCTCCCACACCGGTGAACAGTGCAAGGGAAACACATGGACACAGCCACTGAATAGCTGGTCACTCCATGAGGAATTAACATCCAAGCTTCACTTACAATTCTGGACAGTCATTGTGGTCAAACTGAAGCCTTCTCTGGAACTATTTTGTTTTTCTCCCACCTGTCCTTTCTCCCCACAACATCCACCTGCCTTTAAGCATGTTTCATGAGGATTTTCACACATTCATCACCACCTCTTTGAAATGACTCCAGGAGGTGCAGGCTACTTTTAATCACTGCAATTTTCACTTGCTGGTGTCAGAGAACTCCACAAAAGACTGAAAAAATGATTGCAATGTCTCTGTTATACACACACCCAATTCCTTCCTAAGGTCATTGAACTTTCCCCACCCACAGCCCTCTCCCCCTACACCTTTTGTCACTTGTTATGATGTTTCTCACTGAATTCTTGTTCTTCCTTCGACTGATCATTCCATTCTCTGTTTTTGTGGACTGAGCCAATGGATCAGTGGAAGCCACATCTGCCCAAGGCAGAAGGCTCAGAACTTGCACCCTACTCCAATCTCAGCCGGAAGAGACCAGGGCCCTGCAAAGAGAAGGAATACTATTCCCACTGTAATACCACCCGCCACCAGCTGGTTTACACCTCCTAGATATTACACATCCCTTCACTAGCTGTACTCATCTTTGCCCTTCCCACCAGACACGTATAACATATTGCATTTCTGACCCATTATATACAATCCTTAACTTGTATACACCTGGTCATTTACTTGTTAGAAACCTATGTGTCTATTCTCCACACCATTCACCAGTTGTGTACTCCTTCATTTAGTCACACACTGACTCACCCATATTCTCTCTCATCTGTTATGCACAACCAGTTACCCACCAGACACCTTCAGCTATAAAGCACATTCCTCATACATACCTATTACATATCCATATGCATTTAAATATTGCCCATCTTATAAACGAGCTTTCCATGTGAAACACTCCCTGTCTTATTATTTACACCAACTCACTCATTTTACATATTCCTCCTCATTCATTAACACATATCCTCCCTTTCATTACATACTTTCTTTCACTGCATTTATTAATCCCTACCAGTTCCTTGTCTCTTACTGTATATATAAATCATTACCTATTAAACACATATTCACTCATTCCTTATGTATTATACAAACATCTATACATTACCCACACCTTTACTTATGAAGTTCTTCATTCATTATACAACCCTTCAACCAGTATCCACCCCTTCAAACAGTTTAGACCTGATTTAGACCCCATCCATTGCATTAACTGTTAACAGAGCCCAGAATTATAATTCTTGAATTTTATGCAAGATCCTGAGAGGTCACAATAGGATAAGGAGAGGACATTTCCTCTTGTGTGAGAATCTAGAACTAGGGGGTCAATAGAGATTGTCCATTTAAGACAGATGAGACTAATTTTTTTCTGTCAGTGGATCATGAGTGTTTGGAATTCTCTTCCTAAACGGCAATGTAAGCAGATAAGCAAGAGGGTGAGAGGTTACCAGCAGCTGACAGGAATGCAGAGTTGAGATTACAGCCAAATCAGCAACAATTATATTAGATGGCAGGGCAGGCTCAAGGGGCTGAATTGCCTGCTCCTGATTCATTCAATCATCTGTAATCCATTGCTGAACGTGGCATAGCAGTGCATTAAAGCTCAAAAAACAGTAATAAATATCCTTTACACTTGTTAACTCTGTTTTTCTTCCCACAGATGTGGCATGACCTGCTAAGTGTTTCCAGCATTTTCTGTTTTTATTTTTTATCCTTTATAGTTGTTGTTGATTGATACTCATCACGACTTTTTCCACTACAGTCTGACGTTTGTCCTCAAATTGAACAGGATCTGTATTATTAAGTATGTGAAGCATGATGAATATATATTTGTTTTTGTAATATAATTAATTGAAAAATCTCTCATCAGACTGCAATGATGTGACAGTAAACTATCAAGCAGTGAGTGTCAGGGAATAGTGTGGCTCGGTTATAATTTTATTAACCATCTTTCAGGATTGCAGGTCAGTGCTGCCCCCTGAAGGTTTACAACATTACTGCACTGTAAAAGATGCCTTTCATGGTTGTGATCATTTGCAACATCAAGGACCTCACTCTCCATATGTCAATCCCAGGTGATGCAGACCTGGCAACTTAGAAACTTACTCACATTGCTCTTGTTGGATATATCTTAACTCTGAATACCAAGGTCTGTTAGATCAACAGCTGGAGATCAAAAGGAATTTTTCATTTATTACTTTGACAGCACAGAAGATCATTCAGCTCATCAGGTTCATGTCAGCAGCAGAGTAATCCCACTCCACTTTTCTTATTTTTCCCCAGTGGTCCTGCAACTTACTCTCTCCTAAAGGCCCAAAAACTCCCTCTTGGTTCTTTTGCCACTTGGGGCAATTTGCAGCACCTATCAATAGTCTTTGGAACGTGGGAGGAAACCTACAGTCACAAGGAGAACGTGCAAACTCCACACAAATGGCACTCAAGGTCAGGATCAAAGCCAGGTCCCTGGAATTGCAAGACAGCAGCACAAACCGCTGCACTGCTGTGTGATTCACACTCTTCACTTCCCCAGGATATCCTGGAACAATTCACAACAAATGAACTGATGTTGAAGCAGGGTTGGTGTTAAATGGTTAAATGCAGTAGCTAAAAGATCAAACACTGGAGATAACTAGTTGCTCTATCAGTTTTTGATCGTGCCGTTAATTGTTGGTCAGTATGATTCTTTAAACATCACCACGCTGGGGAAATGGTGCCTCCATTTCAGAGGCACAAGCTGAGATGGTACTGCTTTCAGATAGTCCTAAAACTCCCTCCCCTTCACCAGAAGCATTACAGCAGTTCAAGGTGGACCACTCACCATCATCTCCCAAGTGCAATTCGGGATGGGCAATAGATGTTAGCCTTGCCAGTAACACCGAGATTCCAAAAATGAATTTAAAAAACTCTCAGGACAACATTATGTCAGAAGATTGTACCCAAATCCTTAAGGTAAATTAAACCTAGTTTTCTGACAGATGCAATAATACCATTAACAAGCCTTGGGTGACTCATCATATAAACAAATGACAAAATGGTTATAAATGTGGCTCCAAGGCTTCATCGTTTACTTTTCTCAAAGACAAGAAGCTTGCAAACCTTTGGCTTACAGGTTTGTGTGTTACTGTAAGTGTTAAGTTTGGCAATAGCCCCTACTGGTGCATGTGCAAGTGCATCTGTATCATAGACACTGATGGTCCCACTCCCTCTGTTAATACACAAACACTTTAAGTGATTCCTGATCACTGGGTTCTAATTTTGAATTCTTTTATGCACATGACTGCCAAAGCAACCAGTTGACATGTTTTAATATAGTAACTGGTGATATTTAATTAGCTCCATGTTACTTTTGCAGGTTTAATAAAATAATAAACTCTAACTCAGATGATCTGATGAAAGATCATGGCAATATGTTAAATCCGTCTCCTCGACTACCATCTGAACAGCTGACTATTTTCCAGCATTGTGGTTTTTTTTATTCTATGCAACATTAGGACAAAATCAACCAGAATTAATGTAACCAGTAACATAAAGTATGGATGAGTGTATTGGGTGAGGTGGTTTAATAACATTTCTTCTGTGAAGCTCTGAGTTAATTATGCTGGGTTGTGTATGTTACCTTCTATGCTGATCATTTTTCACCTTGTTTTCAATGCACATTTGTTCCATAATTAATTTGGATTGTTAATAGCAGTTGCCATGGATACTACCATTAACCCCCTGCAGGTATGTTGCATGACTCTGAATAAGAGTACTGCAGATTGCTGAGGACACCTACAGGCACCAGGTATTACCGAGTTGTTGACTTGGACACACTCTCCTTTGTGTATCTGTTGAGATCTAAAATTAAATCCAGATACCAGAACTTAGATTTGTGAATGTTAGTTTCAAATATGAAAGGGCATTTATTGCTAACACTATCAAAATAACGGCCTAAAAAAGTTATAATGCAAGGTCACAACAGACCAACTCATATTCTTCTAAATTTGAGATTATGCTTTGACCAGGGAAGTGGAAGGACAATTGTATTCAGCTACCTGACAGGAGCTGAATGTATGAGTAGCAAGTAATTGCAACAGTATCATTGGTAGCTCTGTCAACTCTTGAGTGAGGAAGATGTGGGTTCAGATCCAACAGTAAAGTTAGAAACATGTAATACTGACAGAGAAATTTAAGTGAAGCAAGCTCTCTGTTTGCTCAAGAGAACATTACATGATGTTTTGAAGAACAACAAAGTTTGCTCTGGCGTTTGGGCCAACATCAGCCAGTCCCACCAATAAAACAGATTATCCAATCCTCTCATACTGCTGTTTATAGTCTTTGCTGCTTGCAAACTGATTGCCAGGTGCAAAATGTTTTGAGAAGTCTGGAGGTTATCAAAAAGGCCCCGTAGAAATGCAAGTTTAAAAATCATCAAAGAGCTGACATCCCTAGCAAAGAACTTGATTGAGCTATTAGGAGAGATGTTACATTTCTGATCCCTATGCTATTCAATTTGGCTGGTGTCGAGGAAGTCTGTCACAGGAGCTGACCATCTAACTTACTGTGTCCATGCAGGGCAAAAGACATAGGCTATTCCCACTTCCCAGCTCTCTGTCAGCAGTCCCACCCTCAGGCAACAAGTTCCATATCACCGCTACTCTTTAGGTGAAAAATATTGTCTGCAATTCCCTTCTCATCCTGACACCAATTAGCTCAAATCCATGGCCCCTGGTTTTTGACTCCTTTGCAAGGGGAAATTCTATGTACTGTATATAGGCCCCTCACTTTTATCTACAGATTAAACCTATCTCCGAGCCTACTTTAGTCCAAAGAAAACAGTCCTGCCTAACCAACCTCAGAAACACTGCATTCAGCACTGAGGTAAGAGAACCCCAAAGGTTTATACCCCTCCAAGGAAAGAAATATCTCTGTTCTAAATGGCATGCTTCAAATTCTGAGACCATGCTCTTTGCTACCTTTAGCAGTCCCTCTAAGAATCACACACATCTCATCAAGTCAATCTCCTCTAAACATTTGGCTACTCTTATACAATTTCTCCTCCTAAGGCAAATTCCAAAATGCACTGACTCCATGGCTATACATCTCTCCCGAGGTAGAGTGATCCATGAGGTCTCTCCACACCCTGAAACAATTACAAAATATTTCTTGTCGTCAACCTCCTTGCAATAAAAAGCAATATGTCTTCCCAATAAATATACTTCATGTGTCTCCTGAACCAGCCCAACGAAGGGCAGCAAAGTCAGGTGCTAGATTCGTGTTTACCCTTCCCCCATCTTTTTCTTGCTAGTAATCTGGTCAACAACTTCACTCTCCTCCCTGAACATTTCCCAGTACTCTAACACAGTCCACTTTCCTACCCCCTCTTCACATCTCAGCACTAAACTTGCCCATATCCCAATTTAGAATTTTCATATTTTGTCTGTCCTTGACCATATTGACACTAAAGCATGGTAGCATAGCGGTTAGCACAACGCTCTTACAGCGCCAGCGATCAGGGTTCGATTCCCGCTGTCTGTAAGGAGCTTGTACATTCTCCCAGTGTCGGTGTGGGTTTCCTCCGGTATCCTCCCACATTCTAAAGACGTACAGGTAGGTTAATTTGGGGTTTAAAGTGGGCGGCGCGGACTTATTGGGCCAGAAGGACCAGTTACCACGCTGTATATAAAATTAAATTTAAAAAAATATTAAATCTAACTAGTGCCCTCTGACTGCCATCCTTTCCATCTGCCCAATTCATCCCCCAATGTCCAGTGTGTTTTTATTTCTTGTTGATAATTAGTACACACTAAATTGCTCAAAATCACAAATTCTGAATCTTTCTGTAAAACTTAGTTTGATTCTACTGCCCTTTCACAGAAATGGTTAATATATTTGCTTCTCCATTTGGCAAACATTGTGCTCCAGGAACACAACTACACTTTTCTTATTCCTCAGTCCAATTTTTTTATTTTTATTTGTGGACCTTCCTAGAATAATCTTCCTTCCGTGTGAATGTACCTGTTTCTTAAGCAACACTGCCAACCCTACGTTAATGGAAAACCTTGTAATCAAGTGTTCCTGCCCTCTTACAAGCCATGTTTCAATATCAGCTTTTGCATACTCCAAAAAACAGCGCTGCTAATTCATCAGCTTTATTTCCTAGACCCCTTACTCTACACTATTAAACTGTAAACCTTTGTTCCCATTCCCCACCCTATTTCCCCTGATCACCTAAACTCACACCAGTCAACCCTCTCCATCCCTTTAAATGCTTGCTTACTGTCTGTGGGCCCATGCTATAGATGCTGCAATCGTCTTTTTCTTTTGTCTGGCAAAGTAATTCATTGGTCATGAAGCACTTTAATGAAATTCAGAGGACAATAACTGAAATGAAATGTTTGTTCTTTTGTCTATTGGGAAATGATAATAAAATGCAGATCAATCAAGTAAGTCAGTCCACAAACCACAACAGTGAGATGTGTCAGTAACATTAGACCAATACTATTGTAGACGCAGACTGCAGATGCTGGAACTTTGGAGCACCACACAAAGCACCACTGTGGAGGAACTCAGCAGGTCAGGCAGCATCTATGGAGGCAAATGGACAGTCATGTTTCTGGTCAAGACCCTTCATCTGGACTGGAGGGGAGATAGCCAATATAAAGAGGTACCCCTTCCCTACCCTGCCCAATCTGCCTGCTTTCCAACTACCCTTCCCCCCACCTAAGTCCACCAAGCACCTCTGACTCAGCTATTTCCCTCCCTTTTATACAGGTTATCACTTCTCTCCACTCAGACCTGATGCAAGGCTTCAACCTGAAATGTCAACAATTCCTTTCCCCCCCAGAGATGCTGCTCAACCCACTGAGTTCTTCTAGCAGATTGTATTTTGCTCCAGATTCTGGCAACTACAGTCTCTTGTGCCTCCACTACAATGTAGTAGCTTTTGATCTACTGTGTTGATCTAATATTACAGACATATCTCACTGTTGTGGTTAGCAGACTGACTTTTACTTGATGTGATTTGCATTTTCAACCAACCAATTTAGTCAATATAGTCTTGACTAGTCATCAAGTTTGTGTTTTGTTCAGGTTAATTACATAACACATTGATAAACATACCTGGCAAGCAGAAAGAAATTTAGCTCACCAGTGTCTGGCACTTGTAAATAGTCCAGAATGGGAAGATTATTGCAGCCCAAGTTTAAATATCCAGAGTATGAGGAAAGACTTTCCTGCTACGTATACAGAAATGTCTACTTAAATAAATGCAGTCAAAAAAATCATTGCCTTTGATAATAGAGTTAAACAATTTCAATTTAACATTCATAAAAATCCAAACAATTTCACTTCTGTCAAGAGTGGAGATTGCAAGTGTGGATATGCCGATAACCCAATTTGAATAGGTTTCATATGCAATTTTACTGATAATATTAATTGGTTAAATCAATCTAGGGACTTTTTTTTAAAGCCATTTCTTTCATGCACAATGTATTACTTTTAATCTGAAATATTCAATAGTGCTGTCAGGAAAAACTGCAAATGCAAATCATCTTGAATGCAGCACTAGGCCAAGTTAAAGGTACAGGGTGTGAAATCAGTCTTGGGCAGATGCACAATGTTCTACTGACCTCTTAAATTACTTAATGCACCAATTTTAAAATACTTTATTCTTTAGAAATCATCAATACAATACATATGATTAAATAATATAGCTGTAACTTGTGCACTTTGCTGCTATACATAATGTTCTCTTCATTATTCAGTTACATATAAATTTATATAGGAATTCAATGGAAAAACTCATAGGAAATAGATTTATCAATAGAATGAAACAATCATGGTTATTGTAGCATTCACTGACAGAGCGCATTTATTTCGCTAAACCAAAAGCCTCCATTTTTGTTTGAGAGCCCCAAGCTCCAATGACACAGATTAAAGTATCGACAGTAAGGTAACGCTGCAGAGTCCGAACATCAAGGTCAGGAGAGTTTACAGGGCAAGGACCTGGAACCTCGCTGCTGCGTCTGAAACAACAAAAGAAACAACAATCAGCATTGGCGAGTACAGGAACATGGGACAATTTAGAGTGCTGGTCAATGAAGTCTGCCCATTATCCCAAGGAAAGCTGCTACCCAACACTGGAAAGCTTAGAGGGGAATCAGCTCTCTCTCAGTTTTTTCTGTTTTATCATGCTTCACAGCATCTAATGACTATTTTCTGGTAACAGGATGTTTAGCTGAAAATGCTGTTTCAAAGTAATCTTTCCTCATTAAGGTAATAAAAGCACCCATTTTGTCCCAGCTATCTTAGGGCTTTAGGGTGTAAAATATGCTGTGGGATGCTGAGCCTCACAAACCAAGCCTGCGTTAGTCCCAGGTATAATACTTCACAACAACAGTACAAGAGAATTAACCCTATTTGTTGGGGAAGGCTACATTGAAGTGCTTGTGTTTCATTTTTTAAACTCTGGTCAAGTATCCTGGTGGAAAATGATTGTACTGGGAAAAGAAAGTGGAAACTGTTCACAACTGAACAGCTTGCATTCATTTCCCAGGAGTAAGCGAGGTAGAGGAAAGGTCACCTATTTTGGACATTACCCTAGTGTGACAGTACTTCTGGAAGAAATGAAAAAGCTGGGATCCTGCTGTGAACAAATCAGCTCTCTAAAGTTACGACAGTGACTTCAGCTCAAATATACTTTAGTGGCTATAAAGCCATTTGTAATATCCTGTGGATGAGAAAGACACTATAAAATGTTCTTATGTAACAAAGTATGGTAATGAATCTGATATAAATTTCTACGAAAGCAGTGTGGGATAATCAATGTTTCTGTGCCATTAGCTGAAAGCAATATCATCTTATGCATCCAAGTGTAATGTTGGTCAAACACTTCATCTGAATGACAACATCTCAGACAGCACTGTGCTCCATTTCTTGGCATGCAGGTTTCAGCCGAGATAACTTGCTCAGGTCTCTGGTGGGAGAATTCGTGGCTTTTGGGAATGGAGTCCCACTATGCCAGATCCAATTTTTCAGCAATGTTTCAGCTAAGAACTAGAATTACGACTAGTATTACCTGCTAGCTGAAAACAAGTATCAAGATCTGTTTGCTGCAAGCAAGTATCAAGATAAGGTCAGCATGATAAGCAATATGCTTTAATTTTTTTCATATCCTCAAAATATACAAAATTGAAGTGTGAATGGACTAGTCTACCCCTCTGCCTTCAGTAAAATCCTTACTAATCTTTTACCTCAGTACCACTTTCCTGCACTAACCCTCTTATCCCTCAAGCTCCTTAATGTTGACCAGAGAGCAGATAGATTTTTGAATATTAGATTTATGTGGATGGACTTGTGATACTGATACTCCATTGAATGCATAAATTTTAAGATTCAAATGATAGCAGCTCACAGCATTTCAATGTTTGGTTTTGTACATATAGAGCAAGAGGTAAAGTACAAAACAAAGTCAAATCATTACAATGTACTGCCAAAACTTCCCTCTCTAAGCTTTTGATTGCCCATAATACATGGAGAATGAGAGAAGAATTTAAGTTAAAATTTGCCTGCTCCTGAAGTCATCTGAAATTCAAACTAGACGCCTTGATTTTATTAATTTAACGCTTCAGTGAATTTCACTGATGTCGGAGAATTATCAGACGTAGTTGACAGGCAGCTGGGGCAGCTTAGCAGGGAATCGTTCATGATTTACACACATAAAAAGAAAAAGCCTTCATCTTCTGACCCCCCCTTCCTCCCTTCTGCATTTTTAAATGTGGCCCGATTTTCAATCAGAGCCTTTTAAAAAGTAATTAACTTCGAGATTTGCTTTGCTTTGGATTATTTTTGTTTAAACCGTGGTTACCAATTACATAATAGGCGAATGGGGTAGGAATTAAAAGTCCAATTGTGGCAGGGGTCTGATCTAGTCATTAAGATGACCAATGGAGTGTTTTAGTAGCACTGCACACATAGCCAAACAAATTTAACAGCCATAAATGCTTGGTAACTCTAAATTAGTTCCTACAATTGCACAATGCCCATGATTTTAATTAAAAATATAGAAGTGGAAAATTATTTTCATATATTAGACTAGTCCTAAAAGGAAGAAATCTTTTCATCCCAAATGCAATAGAGGGAACATACTGCATGGCTCACAGGCCATTGGCAAAGTTACTGTGTAGTCCTTCACACCATAATTACCTGCTGCTGTTGACGACGGAATTCTTCCTCACTGGCAGCAATAGCCTGAGCCAAGGCCAAATCTTCCTGCTCTTGGTGGCTAAGTACAGGATGTACAAGATCAGGGGAGAGAGACAGAAAAATGCAACTTTATTATGAGAGAGGATGCATCATAATCATACAGATTCAAGCCAAGTACAAC
>JARFYF010000112.1:39327689-39338471 GCA_030265395.1 Rhina ancylostomus | reverse complement strand
TACTTCTCATAATTTTTCATATGTCAGTCCGTAAGAGACCCAGATTAAATTTTTACCAATTTGTGGAAGATCTTGTAATATGTTTTTGATTCTTGCTGACCTTCTCTTGTGTTCTACTTTCCCTTTCAATGCTTTGGTACTTCCTGAATTCTGAAATTTTCCCAATCCTTCAGCTGTTTTTGCGGCAAGGTTCTAAACCTTTTCCTTTAACTTCATCCCTTCTCTTGGTAGCTGTGGCTGGACCTTATTTTGCACCTTAAAGGATATATATTACTTATAGACTGTATTAATTATTTAAATGTTAGCTATTGTTGGTTTACTGTCATACTTTTTAAATGTAAATTTCCAGTCTAGCACAGCTAACTCATGCTGCACACTTTCATAGTGTGCTTTTTTTCAGATTTAAGAGGATGGTTTTGTATTGGACTAAATTGCCTACAACCATTATTATGATAATTTAATTACCAGATCATTGTTTAACTCTTTGTTCATCCTCCTTGCCATCACTACTAATGTGGTGTGCCAGTTAGTATGCAGATGTCCCCCATGATTACGATATTACCCTTGTTATCTGCTTTTATGCATCCTAATTTATGCACTCTGTACCCTTTACTGTTTGTGGACTTATACAACTCTCAGCAAAGTTTTGTTTGCATTCTTTCCCTCTGTTCTCCTCACCCATCCCCTATGCAGCTTAAAATAAATGCTTGTTTTCTCACTTTTCTAGTTATAATGAAGGGATCTTGGCTTGAAATTTTGATTCTGTTACTCACTCTCCCTAATGATGCTCCCTGATCTGCTGAGTGCTTGCAGCGTTATGTGTTTTTGATCCCAATAATGTTTTCTGCCTTTTGCTCTGTCTTAGCTCCACCCAAATGAATTTCACTTGATTTTCTGAGTCAAGATTCTTCCTCTTTACTGCTTTCATCCTGTACTTCAAAATCAGGCCTACCACACCTTTTCTTTTTGTCTGTCACTTCTAAAAGTTAAGTTTCCTGGAATATTTAATTCCCAACCATGGTCACTTTACCACCATGTCTCTGAAATAGCTATTGGATTCTACTCATTTTTTATTTGCATCATTATTTCACCTACCTTTTTATGAATGCTACATGCATTGAGAGAGACCTGCCTGAAGGAGGAAATAGTCCAATGAAAAATGGCTGTAATTATATCTTCTTTTTCTCCTGTATATGATATGATTTCATATTGCCGTTAACTCTTTGATACCTTTTTGTTGATGCCATTTTTGGTGCTTGACTCCCTGGTGTGAATTACCAAGATAAACCATCGTACATAATTGTAAATTTTCCATCCAGAATTTAGATGCTGACGGTTTTCAGTAGCACTGCTCATGAGGTGAAACATTGGATTTTGTTTAAATCCTTTGCTGCTTGTTACTGGAATAAATTTGAGAGAAATATTTAGATAAATGACTCAGTCCTGAATTTGGAATCTTGCGGATGGTGATCAGTGGTCTTTTACAATCTTCTATGCTCCTCATATTAACTATAACCCTGTGATTTGTCTAAACCTAGCTACTTCCACCTTTGTAATGTTGCTGGACTCTTCCAGTCCCTCTAATGCTGCTGGGACCTACTTCAGTGTCTTTCTTGCTACATTATTAAGACTGTGGGCCAGTTACCACTGTTCTTACCATCATAAACCTGAGGTCATTTGAAAATGCAGGTCTCGATATTCCAAGGTATGCTAAGTCCCAATTACTCATCACCTCTTTGCTCACTGATCTACCTTTGTTTGCATCCTGGTTTTCGGATCCCAACTTCAGTAACCTGGGTCCAATCCTGAACTCCAGTGCTCCCTGCAAGGGCATGTTCTCTCTGTGGTCACGTGGATTTCCTTGGGTGCTCCAGTTTTGTCCCATTGATATGCAGGTTGGTAGGTCAGCTGGCCATTGTGACTGGTCCCTAATGTGTAGGTAAGGGGTAGAATCTGGGAGGAGTTGATGGGAATGTGGGGAGAATAAAATAGGATTAGCATAGGGGGCACTGATGGCCAGTGTGGACTCACTGGGCTGAAGGGCCAGTTTCCTTGCTGCATGATGCAAACTTATTAAGAGTTTCTTTTGAACTAACAAATTACTTGAAGTTTAAATTCCACAGCTGCCCTATTGAGATTTGAACATGGGTTCTTCTGGATTGTTACTTAAAACATTTGATTGACCATTCTGTTATTTTAATCACTACATCATTACCATACCCTTATTCTGCTTTGGTTAAAATGGGATAACCCTTTCCTGGTCCAGCACTAGGGAGTGTCTATCTTCCTTGGGTAGCAGCTCCAATTTCTGCAATTTTTCTTGATGTGTGCTTCTATTCCCTCACTGCTTTCTTCTCCACTTACTTCTGACTTGTGTGATCTGGATACCAATCCAAACATCTAACCACTCTTCATCCTCAGAGCTCCAGCTTATCATTACTCCAAATGCCCCTTTGCCCCACCTCCACTCAATCATGTGTCCTGACACCTGATATCCAAAAAGTGCTCCCCCATCCCTGAAAAAATCCCTCTTTGACCTCCAGGTTTGACTACCTCTCCCACCTTGATGCTGTCTCAATTATCCCTTCCCCCGTGGTCAGCTAACCACCTACTCTAGTACTGAGTTCGTTGAGAAGGGAAAGTATTGGTGCAATGCCTTTATATCATGCATGACTCATGTAACTTTGTGCGCAGTTGAATATTGTTGCCAGGCATCAGTACAAACTGGTGCAAGCTCATTGCATAGTGTTTTTTCAACGTATCTCTTAGAACACTGAGGAGTTTTACACCCAAGCTATTGTGTTCGAAGATGAGAGGATCAAGTTACATTTCAGGTACCTGAGCGCATAATCCACACTGAGATGCTGGTGCAGTTCAGTCTAACTTTATTGCAGGAGGCCAGATTAATAACCTGAATTGTTTGGCATGAGCTTGGGGGCTCTAAACTTCTCCTGTATTATTCTGACTGTGCTCTGATATTTGACTCTTCATGGAGTCCACCCACAGACCACAACTTCCTGCAATTTGCTAACAATTATGTTTGGGGAAATCTGACTGCCAGACCTATGCCAGGTTAAATCTGGGCAGGTTCTGCAACTCTATTGGAGCGCTACAGGTCCAAGAATGACAGATTGTTTACACTTTTTGAATTAGTAGAGTTACTTAAAGCATATTTAATTATTAAGTTCAGAAACTTAATAGATTTCTAAATGTATTTAATCAAGTGTTAATTTTTATAACATTTCAAACCCTTAAATATTAATTTTGATATTTGCAAATAATGGAAAATATTCAGAGATTCAGCAGTTTTGTCAGTCAGTAAGTTAGGCCATGTGGTTTAGCCAGGTATCAAAGCTCCATTGTGTGTGGGCCTTGTTGTCTCTGGTAAATAAGCACAGGGCTCCACAGGGTTTTACCATTCAGTGGACTGTTTTGTGGGAGAGGTCCCCACCCGAGCTTCTTGCAGATAGAGGAGCATGATGGCTCAATGCTTGCAGAGGAGTGCTTGTTGATGTACATATATAGATGCAAATTACCACACTCAACTTGCAGAAAAAACAGATGATCTGGTAATTACCTCATTTCTGTATGCAAGAGTTTACCAGTGCATCAAATTGTCTGCCATTTTTTCTTTCTTAAATTAATGCAAAATCAAAATGGTGAAATTAGCTGTAATGTGCATTACAAACTACTGGGTTTGCAGATGACACCATATAAATTCAAATCTTTCTTAATATGAACTGTAGTCCAGTGGTGTTGAAGCAATTAAAGCATCTTGCATTACTGCTGTGACAAATATGAGATAATTCAATGCCAGGGACGGAGCCAATGTGATTTACATGGCTGAATTCTACAGAGACTGAACCATTGAAGAGGACTGACACACCCCATAAACTCTTGTGAAACTGCCATCTGTTTAGCCTTCCTGTATTTTTGATTGTGGCTATAATAGGAACATAAAGTTGCTTCACTTCTTAAGAGGCAAACATTTAAACTTTCTTCCTGATAATTTTAGTCTTGGTTTTTCGAGCACTTTTGTTGCCAGGTAACATTACACAGCTCACGATTTCTGTTGATTATATACTCTATGCAGCTCTTGGTAATTTGAGACTTGCATTTCGCACCTCCTGAGTTAGTTTAGAATTAAATAGGAATTATTTAACATGTATCGATAGCTGGAATGATTATCATGACACCAGAGTTCAGATTAGTGGCCTCTAATGATGCTTGAAAGAACTAAATCTGCTTATAAATACTGCAGACACTATTAACCCAAAGCCTTTTTGCTTGCTCTATAGATGATGACGTTACTTCCTCTAATATTACCAGGGCTTTGTCTTTTGTTAAACAGCAAAGAGGAGGAGATTGAACACCAATGAATCATTGTATCCAGGCAGTATCTGAGATTTGAGGATCAAGCAGCAAGTCTGAACAGATCTATATCTGAATGTCTGTCTAAGGGACTTCAAATAAACAGAAATGTAGGCAGTACTAGAAATGCTCAGCAGTTCAGGCAGCATCTGCACCAGGAGAAACGGGTAACATTTTGAGTCTGTGACTTCCATTGATACAAAGTCATTGGCCTGAAGCATTGCCTCAGGTTCCCCCTCCCCCCCACCAGTAGATGCAGCTTGATCACCTGCGTATCTCCAGCAGTTTGTTTTTATTTCAGATTTCCTTATTTATTTGCTTTTTGAATTCATATAATTGGACTCTTTTAAGCAAAATATATTGCACATTTCTATGCGGTTATGCTTCTGGAGGGGTTATGGTGAACTATTAGCATAGAATCACAGATTAGTGCAGTGTAGAAGAATATCATTTGGCCCATCATCTGGATCAACTATTGAAAACTAACTGGAATGAATTTTAAGGTCTTATAAATGCATATTGAGATAAATCATTAAAGTATCTCCGAGGAACCCAGAAAACCAAAAAAAGCTAATGGATTACTGGCTTTTTAATTTTTAGTAGAGGTTAAACTACAGCTACAAAAACTCTGGTTGGCCAGACCTGAAGTACTGTCACCTCTTCTGGGCTGCACACTTTAGGAAGGATACATTAACCTTACAGGGTGTAAATCATCAACATCAGAAAGATAACTCGGTTCCATGGATTATATTACATGGAAAGATAAAATCAGATGATTGTGTTCTGTAGAATTCAGGTTATTTGGAGTTATTAAGAGGAGTGAAAAGGTAGATAGATGGAAACTTACTGCTGGTTGGAAATCATTTTAAAAACAAGAGTTAGGCCTTTCAGGTGTTAAGAATTGTTTAGGAATGTAAAAAGAAATAGAAATTTGGAATTCAGTAGTATTTGATCAGCCAATTGTTACTTTTAAATCTAAGGTTGGTTAATAAATATGTCAACATTTTAATGTGTAGGGAAACTGAAAAGATTGATATATTTAGATAAGTCATGCAGCCATGATTTATTGAATGGTGGAATAGCCTTGAGGTTAAATGTCTCTTTCCTATTCCTGCACTGTTTGCTGAGCGATGGTGAACTATTTGGCTTTCACTCCAAATTAATTAGATGTTTCTTCACAGTAGAATTTGAGGAAAGATAGCAGGATGTAATCAACTCTGTTTGTCTGATAATGTGGGTGTGGGACCACTTGGATTATTATTCGGCAAATTAAAGCAGCTTGTTTTTGGATAACCTGCAGTGAAATTGGTAGATAAGACGAGTTATAGTTAATGATGTTCTTTGTGGCGGTATTTGCAAGAGGTGAATTTTAACTTGTGTGTTCCAGTCTTGTGCTTTGACATGTACTTTAAATTTTCCTGCATGTATTATTTCCAAGGCACTTTTTTGTTTTCTGGTCTCTTTCAAAGACTGTCCATTCCTAAAATATAGGACGTGTATAAAGGTAAGAATTATAACCCTTATTAATCATTGGGGAGTAGGGAGAAAAGTTGTTGACTTGTTTTATTGGTTCACGTGCAATAACGTTTTAAAATTAGCAAAAATCAAATTTGAAACAAACTGATTTCCCATCAATATTCAAAAGCTGCTATTATTTTGGGAGAGTGATTTAAATGTGCATCTTTCTTGTACTTGCATTAGATAGTGGTCTCTGTAGGATTTTGGGCATGTGTGGTCATAACCTGTAAGATAGAACTTTAAAAGCAATACTGTTGAATGGTTCTAAATATTTGGAGTAAGTGGCTTTGATTGTGATCACAAAAGATCTCCTTCAAACCAATGTCTTTGAGCTTTTTCACCTTGCCTACTATGCTTTGTGTTTTTCTTTGGATGTTTCTGCTTTGTTAAATGTCATTCTTGGTCTCCTGATGCATTATCAGGAAAGCTAGATTTTTCTTGTTGAGTTGCTACAGACTAGAGTCCCCACGTGGGCTGGCATGAGTAAGCTGGATGTAGGGACACCCAACAGGACAAAGAAACCTGTCAAAAGTGCAGATGACTTCCGAGCGGTCCCAATGGCCATCTGTGCCTGGAGATATCTGCTGCTGTAAACGTGACTTGACAGCATTGATTCTCAACTAATTGGACTAATGTGCCTAACTCTCTCGAAAGTTGTCTGGTGGAACAGCCAGCTAGGCAGATATTCTCATCTCTCGGCTGTGAAGACAGCTGTTGAGCTGTATGAACAGCACAGGAAATGAGTTGGTTGCAGCAGAAGCTGATAAACTTGCATTGAACTGAGATTTATCTCCAGGGATCTTGATGGTTTTTGAGCTTCTGGATTTAGATGGTCTGGATGAGAGAATGACAAAAATTGGATACAATAATCTTAGTTGTAGATGTACCATTTTTTAAATATTCATCATAACTTATTCCTTTTGTGCTCTATTTATGAAATGCAGGACACAAAATGCATTTTAACATTTTAACTGGCTTCTGACCCTTCTTTGCCTTTTGACAAAGACTCTGGCACGCAATCATCCAAGTCTCAATTCTTGCACTCCTGTAGAATTGTACTTCCTGTATCTCCTCTTCCTATTTGTCCTCCAAGATGCATCATTTTGAGGTCGCAGACAGGCTGGTATTTAGGCAAATGTGTAGTCAATTTGAGCAGATGTGAAACAGATAAAATCTACTGCATGTCTGCCCAAACTACCAGTCTATGAACTTGGAGTCTACCACAGTATCCATTTGTTTGTTCATTTTACTTTCAAGCTTTACAGATTTTGATATTCTCACTTCTGCATCCAAAAGGAAAGTTGTTAATATGTATTAAAGCAAAGATCAATGCCAGCACTGACCACTCGGGACATTACTGTTTAATTTCTTTCATAAGTGTTTTAACAATGCTGCTACTCCCCTTTTTCTGTTTGCTGACAAATCTATTTATAACACTTTATCAAATGGCTTTTGGAAGTCTTTTTTTCGAGATCCATTTCCCACTGTCAATTAGATTGCTGTTATTAATGTTACCTGTTAATTGAGGTTACTTAACTACATCTTGCCTTTCACAGGTCTGGGCTGGCTCTCAATAATTAATCCATGCTCATCCAAGTGGTTAACTTTTGTTCTGGATTAAAAGCTTCTCCGCCACACAAAAATGATTGACCTGAGTTTGCTGTGCTTCCACCTTGAAGCAGGGAGTACTGTTTGTAACTCCGCATTTCCCTTGCATCACCCTGAATCTAAAGGATAATTGGATGTTTGACTTGTACTTCCATAACTTTTGCTCTTACCTTGCATCTGGTTTGGCATTTACTTTAACTATATAAGCTCTTCTACTGTTAATTTTTTATCGATTTTCTTTTTAGCTTAGCCAGTATCTCAGTTACCTCCCCTTTAAGCTTGAATGTGGCTGCATCTTTTGGTTTGTAAAGACATGCAAAGTACTCCCTTGGTTAACTTGGAAGGCATTTCCAAGCTGCCCTACTCATTACCTATTTGCTTTTTATGATGTCTGTAGAAGGATTTTGGGTTTCCTTTTATATTGACTGTTAGTCTATTTTTCCCATTTGTCTTGATTCAGTCTCATATTTTTCCTTTAGAACTTTTTATATTCAGCAATCTCATTCATAAAATCTGAATTTTATATTCAGCAATCCCTTACTTCATTCAGGGAGTTCTGGCAAATGTCCTATATTTCCTCCTCATCAAAATGTATCTACACTGAACTTGAAGCATCTTGATTTAAAGACCACCTGTTGTTCAGTTAGTTATAGCTGCCAATCTTTGATTCCAATTTAGCCTGGCTTTAGTACATTTTTAAATCTCTAGAATTATCCCATTGTGAAATATTTTTACATTAGATTATTCTAGCTTTTAGAATACTTACCTATAATAATATAATCACTATTCTCTAAATGTTCCCCCATGTGTTTCTGTTCCACTTCGCCAACCTTATTCCAAGAACTAGATCTAGCATTGCTTCTTTCCTCATTGGGGTAGGAGAAGCTTCCTTATTTCTTGGAATACTTGGGAGCATTGAGAAAGATTTATGTGTTGGACTACTTATTAAAATTTGGTAACTCTCTCGGGTTCCTATTATTTCATCAAAATCTTATTATTGGTCTGTCCTCATTTGATCTGCATTTGAAAACTCAATTATTTCTGATTATTCCCAATTCTGGTCAAAGTTCATTGATCTGAAACACTTGCTGTGTTTCTCTCCCCACAGCTGCTGCCTGGCTCATTCGGGCCTTTCAGCATTTTCTGCTTTTCGTTTCAGATTTTCAGTAATTGTAGCATTTTGATTTTTACAAAGGACAGTGTAGGAATGGCAAAGAAATAGTGTATTTGTCCATTTATGCTCCAATAATGACACTTCATTTATGGTCCATGTGGGCTTCTGGTCGTTCCACAGCTAGATCAGTAGAACCCTTCTTCCTCATGTGATAGTCCAACCTTCCCTAAATTGCATCAATGTGGTAGTGAGTTCCACATTCTTACCACTTTTTGGGCATTCCTATTAGATTTCTTGACAACCTCGAATTAAATTCTACTTCGTAATTGTTTACAATCTTTCAGTATTGATTCTATCAAACCTTTCATTATTCTAAGGAATTCCATTAGGGCACCCGCACAGCCTTCATCTCGTAGGAAAAAAGAGACCTAGTACGTTCACGTTTTCTGGATGTTATATCATCATTTCAGGTATCATCCTTGTAAATCTCTTCTGTATTCTCTCTAGTACCTCCATTTATTGGGCATCAGAACTTAAGAACTATATGTTGCACTCCAGCAAGGTGGAATAAAGCTTGGCATAACTTCCCTACTTTTCAGTTCTATTGCTCTGGAAATAAGCTGTATGGCTTGGTTTGCTTTATTCATGGCCTTACTAACGTATGCCATAATTTTTTGAGATTTATGTATTTGCACTCCGAGATCCCCTTGTTCCTCCTCTCTCCCCCATTCCCCCCAACAACCAAAGTCTTAGCTTCAGAATAATAGTATTGTTCCTACCAGAACATTCTACCTTGCATTTATCTGTGTTGAACTTCATTTGTCAATTACTTGCTCATTCTGTAAGTTTTTTAGTGTTCTCCTGTATCTTGTTAGAGTGGTGAATATTGACTGTTCTCTGAGGTCAGTGTGGTGCAGCAGGGGCAGGTTGGTGGGGGACCTTGTCTTGCAAATGTTGAGTATAAAGTCCAGCCTCATAAGACGTGGTGAATAATTCAATGGAGCTTCGCCCTCCGAACTTGTGGAAAAGCAAGAAATGCCTGTGTGCTGCAGCTCAGCTACTGATCTTTGGTTGACCTTGGTTCTGAAGTGTAATTGCTGTACTTGAACAGTTTCCCATTAGTTCTGAAAATTAGCTCTGTGTCTGTGGGAAGTTTGTGGAAAGATTGAGACAAGTGTTGAAACAATGCTGTAACTTTGTTTGTCTCTGGTCTTCACTAAGATTGGTTCTGTTCACCTGTTGGTTAGGATCATGGCTCGCATGCAGTCATGAGGCATATGTCAAATGGAGACAAGCTTAAGTTGGCAGCTTAATTCCACAGTCCCTCCGATTGATGGAGTCAAAGACTTTAGTGAGGTTGCCAAAGGCCATGTATAATGACTGGTGCTGCTCTCTACATTTTCTTGGAGTTGCCACATGGTGAAGATCGTACCCTCTGTTCTCTGGATGGACAGATTCCAGACAGAAGCCACACCATGATTCGGTGAGCAGCTCTTCTGTCACTGAAAGGAGATAGTTGAGGAAATCCTGGTGATGACTTTCTCTGAGGCAGACCTTGCTGTCGTTACTACAATTGGACGTCTATTTTCTTCAAGGTGACCACAATTATAGCATCTCTGAGATTCACTGAAATATCCTCCTCTTCCTGGATATGGATGATGAGTTATGGATTTGAGACTGAAATTCTTCTCTACCAAGCTGTACAATTTCAGCTGGGATGCTGTCTGCTCCTGACATTGTTATTTTTCAGTTGGATATGGCCTTTTGACTTCTTGTTGGTCAGGGATAGCAGGAAGGTGGACCTCAACAGGTTGCTGTGGGATGGAGTCGAAGGCAATTGCTTTCAAAGGCAGAGCTGCATTTGAAGAAGTCTTTGGAATGTTTCTTGTTGTGGGCATGTCTGAGTTTACCCAGTCCTTGGCTCTCAGTGGGATGGGGCCTCAAATGTTTGGGTTCTAGTTGGCATGTTATATTTGTCAGTGAGTTTGAGTCTCCCACATTCTCTCCATCTACCATCTGTTCTTTATATCATGAATTTTCTTGGATGGACCACAAATCAATAAGTATCTGAATGACTGGTGATATCACTGCGTGATTTCTTAGAAATTTACCTTTGTTCAAAGTTGTTAACCAGCATTAGTTTTTCCAGGTAAATGAAGAGTCCCAAACTG
>JARFYF010000112.1:39281478-39291873 GCA_030265395.1 Rhina ancylostomus | reverse complement strand
TGCCCTTATCAGGATTGAATTGCATCTGCAGTTGCTCTGGTCAATTTATCAACTGATCATTAGCTTTCTGTAATGTGAGACTACCCTCCTTGTTGTTCACAACCCCTCCAATTTTGGATGAGACATAGAATCTATGTCTCTCTTGCCTTTTTGGATAATTGAATCAGGCTTGTAACAGCCTGGAAGGATGTTGGAGTAGGTAACGAACTGTGCTGGAGTCAGTAGCAAAGGAAAAGAGATTGTGAAAGAAGCCAGAAATGTTGACTTTAGTCTTTGCAACATTCATCTGCAGGAAGTTGTGACTCATTCTTGAATTAATGTCATATAAACTGTTTGATAGTACTTGATTGGTTAGGGCATTCTGTCATTAGACATGTTTAGAAAGCAACCAATCCTTTGTGAAGGGAAAACATCACCAGGAACAGCAGGTAGAAAAGTAAAGGGAAGGGACCAAAGTCATGTTGTGAAAGAAGCAGCAATGGTAAAGATTTGTTGACTGTGATCCAATGAGTTTGAATAAAAGCAGGACTATGTAGCTGGACAGTGGAAAGAAAGCGATGGAAGCAAATAGGATGGAAGCCTGCAGAGGGAATAGGAAGAGGTAGTAGAATAAAAATATGCCAATTTTTTTGATGCATCGATGAATATAAATAGTATCTTGTTTATTGCAAGTGAAGAAAGAGAAAATCCAATAAACCAAAGTGCCTAGTTAATTTCTTGCTGGCTGATCAGATATAAATTTAATGTGAAAGATGTTACTCATTTGATTTTTAACGGTCTTCTGTATTTCTTTACAGGAAAATTGAAAAATAAACCTAATTTAAAAATCTCCGATGAAGTCTTCAAACAGCCAGTTACCAGCCCAACGTAAGAAAACCCATTATTAAATTGGATTTGCATGTCTACTTTGTGTCTGTCTTGTGGCTGTGTGCATTTAATAGAAACTAGTAAAAGTCCTTCTTTCAACCAGATTTGTAGCATCTGCAATCTCTCGTGTCTCCAGTAAAAGTTCTTCTGATGCTTATGAGGAAAAGGCACCACCCAGCAAAAGATTGGTCACCCCTACCAGAATATTTTGTCACCTGAAGTGTGGGTGCATGTGTGTGCTGGAGGGGAGGTTGGTGGGTCATGGTTTGTGTGTGAGAAAAGAGAACCAGACAGGCTTCTGGTTTCTAATGTCTAAAATAGTCCCAGGTGAAAAGAGTCTAATGTCACAAGAGGCCATGATACTCACTCGTGCCGATTGTTTAGGATAAGTGAAACATTGGAAATGTAGTAGTGCTGAAAGCTGCTATGCAATTACTAAATACAACGTGAGGAGACGGAAGAATGATGTGAACTGATCTGCTAATTCCAGGAATGTTAGTAAGGTTTGGATCATTTGACCGTTTATTTAATATAGCATTATATTTTTCATCAGAAACTTTTTGTTGCTTCAAGATTTTTTTTAGTCATAGAGTAATACAGCACAGAAACAGGCCTGATCACATATCCTCCCTGCTAGTCCCAGTTGCCCGCGTTCAGCCCATAACCCTCCAAGCCTCTCCCTTCCATGTACCTATCCAAATGCCTCTCAAATGTTGCAATTGTTCCTACCTCAACCACTTCCTCTAGCAGCTCATTCTAGGTACTCACTACCCTCTGTGAAAAGAAATCACATCCCTGGTCTCTCTTACCCGGGCGGCGCAGTAGCACAGTGGTTAGCATGATGCTCCTATAGCGCCAGCGATCAGGGTTTGATTCCCATTGCTGTCTGTAAGGAGTTTGTATGTTCTCCCGTGTCTGTGTGGGTTTCCTCCGGGTGCTCTGGTTCCTCCCACATTCCAAAGACATACGGGTAGGTTAACATGGGTTTAAAATGGGCAGCGTGGACTCATTGGGCCAGAAGGGCCTGTTACTATGCTGTAAATAAAATTTAAAAAAAATTTAATTTAAATTTCACTCCTCTTGTATCTGTGCCCTCTAGTTTTGAATTCCCCCAACTCCGGGGGAAAGACTGTGACCGTCCACCTTATCCATACCCCTCATGATTTTATAAACTTCTGAGGTCACCCCTCATTCTCCTACGCTGTAAGGAATAAAGATTCAGCATGGCCAACCTCTCCTTATAACTCAGTCCGCCGCCTTCTGCTTGGCAATGTCTTTGTATAACAGGGTGACCAAAACTGTACACAGTACTCCAAGTGCGGCCTCACCAATGACTTGTATTGTCTCACCAGCAACATAATAAACTTAAAACTTTATTTATACAGCACGGTTACAGGCCTTTCCAGCCCAACGAGTCAGCTCCACCCGTGTTAACTGACCCGTATGTCTTTGGAATGTGGGAGGAAACCGGAGCACCCGGAGGAGACCCATGCAGACACGGAGCATGTGCAAACTCCTTAAAAACAGTGACGGGAATTGAACCCTGATTGGTGCTGTAATAGCATCATGCTAACCAGTATGCTGCTGTTCCTACTCCTAAACTTGATGCCCTGACTAATGAAGGCCAGCATGCTAAATGCCGCCTTCACAATCCTGTCTACTTACATGGCCGCTTTCAGCAAGCTGTGCACTTATACTCCCAGATCCCTCTGTTCCACAACACTTGTCAGTGCCCTGACATTCACTGTATTGGTCCTACCCTGGTTTGAATGTCCAAAATGCATCGCATCACATCACACTCGAAATCCATTTGCTAGTCCTCAGCCCATCTCCCTAACAGATCAAGATCTCTTTGCAATTCATTGTAACCTGCTTCACTATTAACAAGTCCCTCTAATTTAGTATCATCAGCAAACTTGCTAATCATACCACGTATATTCATATTCAAATTGTTTACATAATGAATAGAGGTCTCAACATTGACCCCGGGGCACCCCACTGGTCACAGGCCTCCAGTCAGAGAGTCGACCTTCAACCATCACCCTCTGCTTCCTATTGTCGACCCAATTGTGAATCCAACCCGCTAGCTCCCCCTGAATCCCATGTGACCTAACTTTCCAGATCAGCCTGCATGTGGGACTTTGTCAAAGGCCTTAATAAAGCCTATATAGACAACATCCACTGCCCTACCTTTATCTTTCCTCTTCAAAAAAAAACTCAGATTTGTTAGACGTGACCTCCCATACAAAACCATGCTGACTATTCCTGATCAAACCTTGGCTATCCAAGTAATGGTAGATCTTGTCCCTCAGAATTTCCTCCATTCAGAATCAGGTTTAATATCACTGACATATGCCATTGAGTTCATTGTTTCGCGGCAGCAGTACAGTGCAAGACATAAAGACATAAAAATTATTACAAGTTACAAAAGCAGTGCAAAAGAGGAATAATGAGATATTCATGGATCATTCAGAAATCTGATGGTGGAGGGGAAGAAGCTGTTTCTGAATCATTGGGTGTGGGTCTTTAGGCTCCTGTACCTCCTCCCCGATCATAGTAATGAGAAGAGAGCATGTCCCAAATGGTGAGGGTCCTCGATGATGGGTGTCGCCTTCTTGAGGCACTGCCTCTTGAAGATGCCCTCGATAGTGGGGAGGGTTGTGCCCATGATGGAGCTGGCTGAGTCTACAACCCTCTGCAGCCTCTCAATTCTGCACATTGAAGCTTCCAGTAACTTCCCTACAACCGATGTCAGGCTCACTGGCCTGTAGTTCCTTGGCCTGTCCTTGGCTACCCTTCTTGAACATAATAGACCATTTTACATAATAGATCAGTTGGTCCTTTGAGCCTTCTCTGCCATTGGGAGAGATGAATACATTTCCACTTCAACTCCACATTTCCACACAATCCCCATTGTCGCTCCGTTCCTGCAATATTTGAGAATCTAGTACAATTTGAACACTCCAGCTTGCGTTAATGAATGGCAGTTGTAGCCCTATAGCAGTGGGTTGAAAAGTTTCATAACTCATGAAATTTCTCCTTTTCTCAGTTCTGAATGGCGATTATCCTGCAAGTGTGACCCACTTAGTTGAGATTCTTCAATAGGAGCAAACATCAACCCTATGAAGCCCCTTAAGAATTTGTAATACATTAATGAGACCACCTTATATTTTTCCAGAATCTGAGAAACATGGTCTGTTTTACTCGGTCTTCCTTTGCTGAGCAGTTCCCTAATTGCAGAAATCAGTTTAGTGAACCTACATGGTACATTGCCTTTAAAACAAGTACTGAATTTATTTCGGGTAAAGAAACTAAAATGTACTTAGTACCCAAATATGGGCTTACCACTGTGCTTATAAATTTGCTGAAAGATTTCTTTATTATTTTACAGCAAACTTCTATAATAAAGGGTGATGGTACCATTTGCTCTTCTCAATTCTTGCTGTATATCCATGTCAGTTTCTGTTATTCATGTACAAGGATGAATAGGTGTTTCTTGTTAACAAGCTTCCCAGTTGCTAACCATTTAAAAACTTGCTGTATTTCCTACCAAGTAGAATAACTTCCATTTTTTGAAATTTATATTCTATCACTACATTCCTATCCAAATACAAACTGGAGGAACTCAGAAGGTTGAGCAGCATCTGTGTGGGGGGGTTGCTGATTTTGCTTTCACTCCAGATTCCAACCTGCAGTCTCTTGTATCTCTACATTCTTATCTGCTGACTTATTCAGTCAAAGTCCCTCTATGCTATATTTGCATTTTGTGCAAAACTTCTTTTTGACCATCTTTGTCGGCTAATTTAGATAACAAGCGTTACGTAACCAAGCCGTTGCTACAGATGATCAATAATTCCGGTTAAAACACTATTCATTAAGGTAGCCCTTAATCTGTACTATTTGTGCCTTCTACTTGTAGATAGGTACATTTATGCCTAATGCCACTCATTACCTTATTTTCTATTTCTCTTGTCTCTCTCCATAAAGGATTTATGTGCCTATAGATATATTACAACAGATTTGTATCTCTTACTGATTTATGTTCACTCTGTTTTCTCTTTCAGTTGTTTGGTTAACGTGCTGAATTCTAAACTTTGGCCAATTCTCAGGCTTGCATCTCTTATTGGCAGCTTTATAGGCCTTTTCCTATAATCTCCATGATTTAGCCATGATTGGCTGGCTTTTCCAGTAGGATTTTATTTGTGGGAATATATATGCACTATAACAGGCTGTGCCAAATATTTAAATAAATGATTTTTATCTACCATTTTATCTTTTTGATTTCTCAAACTACCATAATCAGCTCATCCCTCACACTTGTCTGTAAGTTTGTTTCATTGAGTCAAGATCTATAACATTGGCTCTCTTGAGGCATCTTTACTACAAGGTTATTAATTCACTTTGTCTCATTTCACAATATTAAATGTAATATTGATTGTTCCTCAATTGGTTTCTTGATATTCTATTCTTTAAAAAAAATTGATATTTGGTGAATTCATCTTCCACACTGTCACCTAGAATTTCTTTTGTTTGATGCATTTTCTTTCTGCATTGAAAAATGGGGCTGTCAGTTAATCACTGTTAATACTTATAATTAATCAGACCACATTTATGTGTTCATTTTTAAAAAATGTTTTAGTAGTGCATGCTACTGGGAAGCTGGTAGCCTTTGTGAAAGAAAAGTTATAAGTATCTGTGGCCTTCTGTCAGCTTGGGACACTGCCTTGAAACTCAGATCCTCCAGTATTGGGCCTTGTACAGCACAATCTTCCCAGTACCTCACCAGCCTGCATTAATTGAGGAGTAGGAATGAAAGCAGAACTGACCTAGATTGATCTGCCAATATCCAGGGTTGCTTGGCTGAGTGGGTGAATAAGGGGCTGGTTCACACTGTAATAATGGGGAATTATTGTGACTACTAGTTTCCCAGTAGTGCTGCTCTTGACTAGGCATAGCAAATCAAATGGAAGCAGAAGTCAGAAAGTTTTTCGTGCAGTGTGTAGAAGGAGCAAGATAGAGCTCCATCTTCAGAACTGATGGAAGTATTTTTCCCTCTCCCTGTCTTTCACACTTGCACACTCATTGAAAACCTGGAACAGACATAGACTTGTCTTTCTACCACAGAAGTCCAACCCCAAATTGCCATGGCTTCCAGTATTTCATACAAAATGTATTCTTATTAACAGTGAGTTTATAAATTATTTAATAATATGCCACATAGTGGGTGAAAGATATTTGGTAGGGAATACTCAAGTAGTGAAATTGCAGGAATACAGGTATTTGACAGTTACAGTTTTGGATGAGGTTACATATATAGTGCAATCTATATCCAGGAGGTTCTTTTGTCAAAGAACTGTGCGGCTACAAGCAGCAGCCCACCATCACCTTCTTGAGGACAATTCAGCACAGTTTTAACAAAAATACATGAATAAATTTACCTGACTCCAGTCAATGTCTTCTTGCCTCTCCATCAACATTTCCTCTCTGTTGCTGCCCAGTCCCAGTGTTGATCCTAGCTGCCATTTTATTGAATATGAAAAGGGTATATGATATGTTCAGATTTAAGGACTCCAGCACATCTGAAGTTTGCAGTGGGGCCTGTTGCCATTTTGGTTATTTGGGTGAATTTCTAGGCAGGGATGTTCTAAAGCATGAAGCAGTGATTTATAAAATGAGGTAAACCTTGAGTCATTTATGCATTGGAATATCTGTCCAGCTCAACTAGATTTTTTTTAAGCTAGAATGAGTTTATGAATACTCGTGCTGTTCCGTTGATCCAGCTGTTCATTCAGGATAGGATTCACCCAATTTCTTACCATCTGATCTTTTCTCCACTGTAAGTTTGAGTAATGGCCCTTTACAGCCAACTATTCTCCAGGTGGTTCTGGCAAACCTCCTGCAATCTGGACAACAAGCATCCATATGTGAAGAAGCTAAAAGAATATCTATTTTCAGTTCTGACTTCGATTCTGTATTCTCCTAGCCCTGAAATCAACACATTCTTCTATATTAATCAGACTGCAAACTATTGGAAGCTTCATTAGTTTCTCTAGCCCAGGCCAGGGATAATGGAGACCAATCCAAATTTGCAAATCATGACCCTAACCAAGATCAAATTGACTGAGGATTGAACCAGAGATTTCCCAGTTCAGTATGATCTAACTCTATGCAAGAATGTATGCAAACTCCCCTGGTGATTGTGGCAGCTGTACTTTTGCTCTTTTAACCTTTTGAGTTTAGAGCTTATTGTCTATAGCACGGTCAAATAGAATTTTACCAAATAACTGCATCATTACTTTGCATGTCATCAGATTTGAATATTAGACCACAGATGTTTTTTTTAAATGTCTGGCATTCTTGACACTAAAAGCAGTCTTTATTTAAGTATGGTTTTTATTCAGGTTTAATACTTTTGTATACATATTTTTAAAGAGAGGCTGGGGCATAACGTTGAAGTGATGTACTGCTAACAAGTTATTGTTGTGACACATCAGTAAAGTATTGAAACTATTTAGTTACTTGTGCTTCTTGGATCTCCTTTCCAGTGTGTGCATAATTCTTAAATCTGTCATGTATGAGTTGAACCTACAAAAACCTCTTGCAATTATATTCCATAAATAAGCTTTTACTTTTTTTCTCTTCTCCAGAACCTTTTGCAGAGCTAGGTTCAGCTCTTGCTGCCCTTCCCTAACAACAATTGTAGTTTTGCTTTGACGCAAGATACTCCAAATTGAACCCGATCCTTTCAGTATAATGGGTTGGCTTTTTAGAGCCAAAGAGAAGTTTATATATGGTGCAGGGTTGTAAACCTTCCAAATTCTTTACTTCTGTGGGCTGTGAATGCTCAGCTGTTGAGATTGATTCTTGGAGAACTAGAGATATAGTAATTGGACAGGGAAATGTCCTTGAAGACAAGCCCTGACCTTGTTGAAAGGTGAAGCAGGTTTGAAGCCCACTTGTTGGTAGGCCCATTCTTAATTCTTTTGTCATTGTGCCTGTTCTTGTGCAGTGTTTTCTAGTAAAGCAAACAGGAATGTGAACAGTGGCTGAGGCCAGTTGTGGCACCTACCCTAGTTCAGATCAGGTAACCAAAATAGCTTGGGGATTCAACATTAGGCATTCCAGCCTTGTGCCCAGTTACAAAACTTGTAACTGCTGAGGGAGTTTGCAACAGAAATTATTTGTTATTGCAGGCTGGAAAATAAAATGTCTTGAAACAGTTTTTGTGTCTGACCTGGCAAGTTGTATGGATATCTGGCCACTTAATATGGGCAAAGTTCTGAGATCTCAGCCCTCCCTTTTATATTTCAGTGCCACGGCTAACAACATTCCCAGCAGAGTCGATCATGAGGAATCACCAGAAATGTGTTGAATCACTTCGAGGCTGTTATTTTGATTTTAGCCGGCGGGGGGGGTGGTTTGTCAATTTCTGGCCTGTATGAACTTGCCCATCCATGTCAGCCGAATGTCTGATATTTAAAACAACAAAATATGAGCAAAGCCATGAATCTGCAGCTTTGTCCATTGCCAACAGTGCTGTGGAATTGGTCTCACTGTAATTTGGGCAGATTCCCAACTCTAGCCTCTCTTCCATAAAGCTTTTCTGTAATAGAAGGGAATACCCATTCTTTGTAGTGATCTACTAGAGACACCGTTACATTTTGTTCCTCCTGAACTGGCTCTCTGTGGAAATACATAACCATCTGGCATAGAAGGAGATAATTCGGTCCAGATAAACTGATTGATTAGTCATACTCCTCTGCAATTACCTGTTTAGCTCTGCATTTTTTTCCCAATTGTTCTGAATGTCATTTGTCTTTTCCTGTTGTGTCTGTTTGCATCACCACCTTGGGCAGTGCCCTCCAAATCATAACTATTTGCTCAGATTTTAAAAATTTCTGCCAGACTTCTTCCTAGCTATAAGAAAGCCAGCCTTTACACAAAGTGCCTTTAAGGGGGACTGAGTGTTCAGACATACTCGTGCTAATATGCCTGCTCCCTACCAGAATGATGGCACTGGTTGTGTGACTCACGTGTTTTTTATTTTGATTTGGGTAGTTGGGGGGGGGGTGGTGGTGGTGGTGGGGAAATTTCCTAGAAACGAACTGAGCCAGCTGTTTGAAAAATGTTTGCAGGTTCATTCTGCCAAAAATTATACATAGAAATTAAACTGGGAAAAGTATCTTCGGAATTTCCCAGGCTGACTGGATTAACATTGAAATTTGACTTTGAGAACAGTGTTTTGTGTTTCATTTTATGGAAACAGCACATCCATTCCAGGGAATGCAGAGGCAATGAGATGTGGCATGGGATTTTCTTGCTCCTCATTCAGGATAATAGACCAGGAAGGAACCTGCCTGGATGTGGCCAGATTTTGTTATTGGCACTGCTGAGAACTTTGTATGGTCCTTTTCTTTACCTTTTTTTTTGCTGTGACTGATAGTTACTGTGTAAGAACTGCTGTTGGATAAGATATTATTTGTGCATTATCAAATTCAGAGTGAATACCCTACATCTAAGAAATTGCTGTTCTTATATTTTAAATCTATGCCATCTTCTAGTTTTCCCTCTTCTGTGTAATGAATTGACCTGTACAATTGGTTTGCAAGTCACATTTTTCACTGTACCTCGGTACAAGTGACAATAATAACCAATACCAAACCTTGTATAAATCTACCCCATACGTTGCTCTATGTTAAGCCTGTGGTATCACTGTTTTTGTACAATTTGTGCAATTTTCTGCTACGTTAAATATATTTCTGTTCAAATTTATTTTCTAGACCACCGCGAGATCTGGATTCAAAGGCTTGCATTACAATTGGAGATCGAGTAAGGATTTTTTTTTTTCATGCTATTTTAAGCTTTGGTTTATTGAAAGTTGATTCCTGTGCAATTTTAATGCAACGTTTGAAATGATTACTGGCTGAGTTTAAAGTCATATGGTCTACTAATAGAATTAGTTGGATTTCTTTAAGTACAGGTTTATAGCAGAATATATGTATGGATTATAATGCTGTTGATGGAGACCAGCAACAGATGCTGCAATTTAGACTATGCAGTTTCAAACTCCAATACACTCTGACTACGTAATGATCCTGAGAGGTTTCGGCTGTGAATAACCTTGAGGTTGAATGCTTCCTACTTTAAAATGGGTTGTTAAACTAAAGTCCTCATCTGGCTTTTCTGGTGAATGTAAAAGATCTCTTGGCTTTATTTCAAAGGGAAGTTATCTTGGAACCTTAGTCATCATTTATCTCTCAATCATTTTTAATAGAAATGTATGTTATTTGGTCATTATTTCAATTCTGATTGTTGGAGTTTGCTATGTTCAAATTGGCTGCCAAATTGGATGCAGCAGATAACACAGCTGCTGCATGGCTCCAGAAACCTGGGTTCGCTTCTGACCTCTGTGGGGTTTGCACATTCTCCCTGATTCTTCGGCTTCCTCTGACATTCCATAGGTTACTAGTCACGAGGTTAACTGGCTACTATTAATCAACCCTGGTGTAGATCAGTGACAGAAGAATC
>JARFYF010000112.1:39025577-39036335 GCA_030265395.1 Rhina ancylostomus | reverse complement strand
CCCTGGACCAGCAGTATTACTAGGAACATCCCGGGATACTTTGCCCTTGCTTTCTCCCTTTCCCAGTTCTGGTCATTGACCTGAAACATTAACTCTGCCTCTCTCCCCACAGATGTTGCCTGCCCTGCTGAGTGTTTTACAGTGTTTATTCTGCGTTTCCAGCATCTGCAGATTTTGATTTTCATTCACCAGCCAATTGTCTGGAGAAGTCCTTTCTGATGTTGGTTCTGCTTGAAATTTTGGAAGCACTTAGCAGGCCAGGCAGCATCTGAAGAGAGACAAGAAAGAGTCAATGCTCTGGTCCACGATCTTTCAGCAGAATTAGGAAAAGCTCATAATCAAACATGTTTTAAATGGCAGTGAAGGGGAAAGGGTGAAGGAAAGAAGGGACTGTCTGTGATAGGACCAAGAGATACTGAATGGCACAAGTTGCGGTGGTGCTGTCTGAGGGAGTGAAGGCTGGTTAATGACAGCTGATCTGTCTGGAGGAGGTGTAAATAGAGGGAGATGAATGAGGACAGAGGAGAGATAATCAATGCTCGAATGTTATACAAAAGACTGCAGATGCTTGAAATCTGAAATAAAGCATAATCAAAGAATGGTTACAGCACAAAAGGAGACCATTTGGCCCATTAAGACTGTAGCAGACCTATGGAGGAATAATCCAGCTATTTTCACTGAGGGGGCCCCACTACCTCCTGTCATTCAGTCTTTCTCAGGGTCCACTTTATCACAGACATTCCCATTTTTCCCTCAGAAAGAGGAAAGGTTTTCCTCTCTGAAAGGTTGGTGAACAGAAGCATTACCTCTGTTTCTCACTCTGCAGCTGCTGCCTGATGTGCTGAATATTTCCTGCATTTTCTGCTTTTATTTCAGATTTTCCTCATTTGCAGTTTTATTTTTGCTTTTGATTTATGCCTGAAAGAACTCACCCTAATTTTAAAGTTATCCCTCCTTGTTTTGAACTCCCCCTCCAGTGGAAGCAGATTCCCTTCACCATAAGACCATAAGATATAGGAGCAGAATTAGGCCATTCGGCACATTGAGTCTGTTCAGCCATTCACTCATGGCTGATTTTTTTCAAACCCATTCTCCCACCTTCGTCCTGTAACCCTCAGCCTCCCTACCAATCAGGAACCTATCAAGCTCTGTCTTAAATACACCCAATGACTTGGCCTCCACTGCCCTCTGTGGCAATGAATTTCACAGATGCACCACCCTCTGGCTGAAGAAATTCCTCCTCACAGTTTTAAGGGGAGATCCCTTAGTTCTGAGGCTGTGCCCTAGGATCCTAGACTTTCTTACTAATGGAAACATCCTTTTTGTGTTCCACTCTATCTAGGCTTTTCAGTATCAGGTAGGTTTCAATGAGATCCCCCCTCATCCTTCTGAACTCTGTCGACTATAGGCCCAGAGACATAAAACGCTCCTCATAGGTTAAGCCTTTCATTCCGAGGATCATTCACCTCTCTTAACAATCCTTTAATCATCTTATTCACACATTAATCTTCTGTGCTCAAGGGATGCATGTCTGAGCAACCTGACCTCATTACCAAGCCATTAGTCCCAACTCTTCCCAGCTTGTGTGGCTCAGATGCATTCTGATGATAAACTGAATCAGAGTGTCAATGGATGTGGCTGAACTTTGGGGCTATTTTAAGCCATAACCTCTTACTGTTGCCATGGGTTCCCATATGTCAATGTTGCTGCTTCGAAACAACAACAAAAAATGCCTCTCTGATGCCAAGGAAAGATCGCTTTCAGAAACCCAGGAGTTGTATGTGTGCATTACTGGCTCCTCCTTGTTCCCCTGACTGGCAGTAACACATGGACCAAGGGCAGGGCTCAGCACAGGGAGTTTCTGAACCTGAGTGATCTGAACTTGGCTTCTGCAAGGGAAAACTTGAACAGCTTGGAAAAAAATGTTCATGTGAATTGGAAGGAATCCATGACAGGGAATTTGCACATGGGCCATTGCAGGATGTCAGCTCAAGTGGACAAATTGTCTTGTCTCATTCTTGTAATGTTCTGCTCCCCTTCTATGTAACTCTTTACCAAGCTGTCTTCTTTGTCTCAACACAACGCTACCTTTTATTTAAAATGCTCACATGAAGACTTGGGTCCTTTGGCCCACTGAGTCTGCATTGATCATCAATCAACCAGTTACACTAATCCCACTTTTTTTTGCCACATTCTCATCAACTCCTCCAAGATTCTACCACTCACTTGTGCACTTGGAGCAATTTCCAGCAGCCAATTAACCTACTGACTGTGAACATTTTCTCCTCTCTCCTACATGAAGGTGACTCATGGATAAAAGCACCACCTAATTTAGACCTCAGCCAGTTCTTGCTCCAAGCTCCAAGTGGCCACAGGAGTTTGAGAGCTCTGGTTGATCCAGTACAGAGAGAAGGAGAAATATCAGAGTCTTCTTCCTGTACCTCCTACTGATGGTGGATACAGGGTGGGAAGTCTGTCTAGGAGGACTGTGATATACTTCTGCTTGGAAATCAAATCATCTGCTACATCTTAGGAATAGAGATGGAGGAGAAGGATGTTGAAGGTCAGGCCCTTTGAGCCTGACTTGGCAGGGAGTTAGATCATAGCGGATCCACATCTCAGCTCCGCTCCCTGTCTTAAATCCACATTTCTCAGAAAAAAAATCAGTCAATCCTAGTCTTGAATTTTTTCTTGGAATATTGGGATGACATCATTCCAACACCTGCTCCTTTCAGAAGTCACAGACAAGGACACAGCAACAGAAGGCCGGGATCATCCAAGGGAGGACAACACTGGAGAGGCTTGGGAAAATCAGGTATTCTATTGTGTATAGAGTCACAATTGTATTAAGGGCAGGCATGGTAGTGTAGCAGTTAGTGTAAAGCTATTACAGTGTCAGCAACCCGGGTTCAATTCCTGTTGTTGTCTGTAAGGAGTTTGTACATTCTCCCTGTGTCTGCGTAGGTTTCTTCTGGGTTCTCCAGTTTCTTCCCACATTCCAAAGACATATGAGTTAGGAAGTTGTGGGCATGCCATGTTAGCACTGGAAGTGTGGCGACACTTGCGGGCTGTCCCCAGAACACTATGCAAAAGGTGCATTTCACTATGTGTTTCGATGCACATGTGACTAATAAAGATGTCTTATCTTATCTAATCTTATCTTATCATAGAGTCATAGAGTAACAAAATATGGAAATCGACCCTTAGGCCAAACTGGTCCATGCCAACCATGGTGCTCACCAAGCTAGTCCCATTTGCCCATGTTTGACCCATATCCCGCTAAACCTTTCCTATCCATGTACTTATCCAAGTACATGTCTGTTAAGCCAATGGGGTAACTTATTGACTTTTATCATGCTAATTTCACCAACTAGAAATTCACCTTGCCACTACGATCCATTGTATCTTCCACTTTTGAGAGGTAGGTGGACTCTCTTTCTTTCAACTGATATATTGGTGAAAAGCTTAATGGATCCCATTTGCATATCTGATGAGACTGATGAAAAAACGTTCCTTTATAAATTGCTGCACATGCATGTAGAAGGGGACAATACCATGGGGGGATGTCCTGGCTGGAAAATGGAACACTTGCAATTTTAAATGCCTGGTGTCCAGCACACACAGGTCACATCTGGTACAGTGTAACACATAAAGGCAGCTAAGTCTCTGGCTTATCAATGCTGCAACAGGACAAAAATCCTTCTGGCTGGAATTCTGAGTGAGTTTCTACATGAGTGTCGGTTACGATGGTTATGTGCTGTGGCTGGTCTGCCGAGCATTTTGAGTTCAGAATCAGATTTATTATCACTGATTAAAATGATGAGAAGTTTGTTGTTTTGCAGCAGCAGTACAGTGCAAAGATACAACATTACTATAAGTTACAAAAATAAGTAAATAGTTCAAAAAAAGAGTATCAAAGTGGTGTTCATGGACCATTCAGAAATCTGATGGTAGAGGGGAAGAAGCTGTTTCGGAATTTTAGAGTGTGGGTCTTCAGGCTCCTGTACCTCCTCCCTGAGGGTAGTAACAAGAAGATGGCATGTGCCAGATGTTGAGGATACTGAGTGATGGATGCCACTTTCTTGTAGCACCGCCTCTTGAAGATGTCCTTGATGGTGGGGAGGGTTGTGACCAAGGTGGAGCTGGTTGGGTCTACAATCATCTGCAGCCTTTTGTGATCCTGTGCATTGGAGCCTCCATACCAGGCTGTGATGCAACCAGTCAGGATGCTCTCCACTGTACATCTATAGAAATTTGTTAGAGTCTTTGGTGACCTACCGAATCTCCTCAAACTCCTATTGAAGTAGAGCTACTGGTGTGCCTTCTTCATGATTATATCAATGTGTTGGGCCAAGATAGATCCTCCAAGATGTTGATGCCCAGGCACTTGAAGCTGCTCACTGTTTCCATCACTGACCTCTCAATAAGAACTGGTGTGTGTTCTCCCGACTTCCTGAACTCCTGACTCCTGACTCCTGATCCCTGACTCCTGAAGTCCATCACCAATTCCTTGGTCTTGCTGACATTGAATGGAAGGTTGTTGTTGTGACGTTGCTCAACCAGTCCATCTATCTCACTCCTGTATGCCTCTTCATCGTCATCTGAGTTGTTCACATTCATAGAAACATAGACAATCAGAACAGGAGTAGGACATTCGAACTTTTGAGATTTGCACAACTATTCTCAATATGATCATGGCTGATCCTTTATCTCAATACCATGTTCCCATTCTTTTCTGATATCCCTCAGTGCTTTTACTATCTAGAAATTTATCTGTCTACTTCTCAGAAATATTCAGTGACTTGGCCTTCAATGCCCTCTGAGCGAAGAAAGCTCTTCTCACCTTGGCCCTAAATCAATTGCCTATAACCTGAGACAATAATCCCTCAGTCTAAGCACCCCAGCTAGGGAAACATCCTTATTTCATGCAGCACATTTGCATTCAGTAGATAAGGCATATGGTGAGTTAAACTTCCCAAACAGGTAATAAAGAACAGTTCTCACAGTGGTGCTTCCGACTCACCAAAGTACAACAAACATTTGGCAATGTAGTACAAATATTTCCCGATGTAGAACGGGATATTTTCATGTACATTGTCCATGTACAAGTTGTCCATGTACATTGAACTCCAGTTACATTTTATGCATTGTCAATAGATGTAGTATTTAATTGCTACAGATTTAGATTGGTACTATAATCGATTATCTCCATGTATTTACAGAACTGTTTCCTGTGTAAAGTCAAACTGTTCCTCGTCATTCAGAGTGGTAGCTCATCAGGCATGTGTTTTAGTCAGTTCAGATGTGCTGTTTAATGTTGTCGGTAGCCAGATATAGTGCCAACACAGATTGCCCTGTTTTCTGCAGGTAACACTGCCTTCTAGCCACTCACCAGTCTCTGCTGGTATCTGAGACAAAACATACAACTCATTGATACACTAAGATTAAGGCTTGTGTGTAACCCAGCACACCAGACAATTTTCAAGGGATTTATTATCTTTTTATATTAACATGACCCAGTTTAGAAAGGACTTTTTTTCTTGTCTGCTGGACCACACTTCTTCCACTTAATCAGTTTAGAGAAATTAAACAAAACAATCTTTTTGGGCCTAATTCTGTCCTTGTGCCTTATTCAGGTCAGTGAATCTGAGTCGGAAGATGTAACCACAGTAGGATAGACAAAAGTGAGCATGTGTGTCAGACAGGAGTGAATGATTCACAGGGTTTAAAAGACACGTTGCTAATTTAGACACTCTGTCATATCACCCACTTGCTAACATCCTTTGCTGGTATATCTGATGAGCAGTTCAGCTATGTGTTCAATAATGAGCCACATCAAGTGGTTGGCAGGAGGATATATAACCAAGGACCATATTATCAGGTACATTCATGATATTTTGGTTCTTTCTTACAGTAAGTGTTCAACTGTTCCAAAGGCTTTGCCTTCACTAATCTACTCTGAATATTTTCATATGCTTAGAATCAGAATCAGATTTATTATCACTGATTTAAATGAAATGAAACTTTGTTGTTTTGTGGCAGCAGTACATTGCAAAGACATAAAGTTACTATAAATTACAAAAATAAATAAACAATACAAAAAGAAGGAATAATGAGGCAGTGCTCATGGATTCATGGACCATTCAGAAATCTGATGGCAGAGGGGAAGAAGCTGTTCCTGAATCATTGAGTGTGGTTCTTCAGCCTCCTGTACCTCCTCCCCAATGGTGGTAACAAGAGGGCATGTCCCAGGTGGTGAGGGTCCTCAGTGATGGATGCCGCCTTCTTGAGGCACTGCCTCTTGAAGATGTCCCTGATGGTGGGGAGGGTTTCTAATTTCTAGTTTCTCCCACAAAAGGAAATATCCGCTCCACATGCATCCTGTCTACACCCCTTGGGATCTGAGGAGTTTCAATTAAAGTCTCACTCTTCTAAAGTCCAATGGACACAGGCCTACCCTGTTCGACCTTCTGCCATAATCCATCCATTCCAGGTTCACAATCAGGATCTCAGTGGATTGCCTCACCTGCAACAATGCAGCACTCCTTCAGCACTGTACCAAAATGTTAGCTGGCATTCCATTTAGTCCAGTATCTGGGGCGGGACTTCTGACATGAGTGACACTCACTTCATGAATTTTAATTTAATCTGACATATTAGAACAAATTTGGCTAGCAAATTGTCAGTCATCTGGTACTGAAAGTAAACTCTAGGCACAGATCGCTTGCAGTGAGCTTGCAGTGGCAGTCACTGAATTTTCACAGTTATATTTCTTCGCAATACAGAAAGAGGCCATTTAGCCCACTGAGACTATGCTGGCTATCAGAGCAATCCCAGCAGTCTTGTTCCCCCCTCTGCAATCTATTCTCTCTCATGTGTCCGCCAACTCTCCGATTCTCCCTCCACTCCATTACCTAATGAAACCAGGGGCATTTTGCATCAACCAATTAATCTACCAGCATGTCTTTGGGATGTGGGAGGGAATCAGAACATCCAGAGGGAACCCACATGTTTACAGGAAGAGCATGCAAACTCCACACAGATGGCACCCAAAGTCAGGATCAGTCCTGGGTTTTTCGATCTGTGAGGGATTGGCTGCAACTCTGCACCACTGCACTGCCCCTCTTTTGAAGATTAATTCTTCTCATCATGTTCTTAACAATACAGTCTAGATGGGAGAAACATTATGCCTCCATCAATCCTGTCCAGCTCGGTAAGAGTTCTCTACATTTCAATGAGATAATGTCTCATCCCTTCAAATTCAAAAGAATGTAGACTCAGTCTGCTTAAGCTCTCCTGATGGTACAGGTACTGGGCATCCAACACAGCCTTCAGGACTCACGCTCGTGGTGACAGAGAATGATCTTTATCCTTCTGACTGTAGTATCTTCTATCACTACAAGATTTGTAGAAATGTAAGAAGCTGCAGAAAGCAGTGGACTCAGCCCAGTACACCACGGGCACATCCCTCCCCACCATCGGTAGTATCTACAGGAGGTGCTGCCTCAAGAAGGCAACATCCATCATCAAAAGTCCCCACCATCCAGGCTGTGCCATCTTCTCGCAGCTCCCATCGGGCAGGAGGTACAGAAGCCTGAAGTCCCACACCACCAGGTTCACCACTTCCCTTCAACCATTTGGTTTTTGAACCAACTGACACAATCCTAATCACTACCTTTGTATAGCAACATCATGACCACTTTGATCACTTTTTACTAAAAAGGATCTTTTTTGTTCTAATTGTGTTCTTTCCTGTAAAAACTGCATATAATTTATGTTTAATTTTTTTTTCTTGTGAATGCTGCTTATCTGATGCTGTGTGCCTGTGATGCTGCTGTAAGTTTTTCATTGCACCTGTGCACACACGGACCTGTGCATGTGACAATAAACTCGACTCTGACTTTGATTTTTTACACACTTAACTTGAATGGTGCCTTGTACCCTGGTGCTGTGATCAGTTGGTTCCTCCACCCTCCAGTAGACACCGTTCATGTCCACACAGACTGCAAGGGCTGAGGATCACAGAGTTGTAGAGTAATTCAGCACAGAAACAGGCCCTTCGGCCCAACTGGTCCATGCTGACCAAGATGCGAACCTAAACTAGTCCCATTTGCCTGTGTTTGGCCCGTATTTCTCAAACCTTTCTTATCCGTGTACCTGTCAAAATGTCTTTTAAACGTTGTTATTGTACCTGCTTCACCCACTTCCTCTGGCAGCTTGTTCCATACACTCACCACCCTCTGTGTGAAGGAGTTGCCCCTCAGGTCCCCTTTTAAATCTTTCCCCTCTCAGCTTAACCTTATGCCTTCTTGTTTTTGATTCCTTTTCCCTGGAAAAAAGACTAAGTGCATTCACCCCATCTGTGCCCCTCGTGATTTTATACCCCTCCATAAGGTCACCCCTCAGTCTCCTATGCTCCAAGGAATAAGATGGTAGCCTGCCCAACCTCTCCCTATAACCCTGGCCCTTGACTCCCCCAACTCTCCTGGATCCCCAGATTTGCAGTAGTAACACATCACTTGCCCTGGCATGATGCCATGATCTTAATCTAGTTAATCTTTTAAGTATAATGTTGCACCATTGTTTATGTCAGTGAAAGCCGTTACCCACTAAAGTCACACTTAGTAGACAGTGTCCTCAGTGGGAATTGTCCCACATTAGCTCAGCCCGCAGACTTATCATGCTGATCTCACGTGTCTGAGTCTGCTGAGTTTAGATAACCAGTTCTAGTTTATTTTTATCTAATTAGCTTGCAGGTGAGTTATTTATGAGTCTCTATGACAATCTGTTCATTTCATGGTTAACATTACTGAGGTTACTGTTTTATGTCATTCCAGATTTAGTTAATCACTTGGAGTTAAATTCTCCAGTTGCTGTAATGAGATTCAAATTCCTTTCTCCGGACCAGTGGTCTGATAGTTTAGTCATTTAAACACGATGGTATTGGTATTTGTTTCATATTGTCACTTGTACCAAGAACTTGTCTTGCACACCGATCATACAGTTCAATTCATTACACAGTGCATTGAGGTAGGACAGGGTAAAAACAATAACAGAATACAGAGTAAAATGTCACAGCTACAGCTGAAGTGCATTGCAGGTGGTCAATAAGGTGCAGGGTCAAACAAGGTAGATTGTGAGGTCAAGAGCCCATCTCATCATATAAGGGCATCGTGAACCTCAACAGAACTAACATGAGACTCCCCATTATTCTTGGTGAGTGATAACGTTATTGCATACAGAATCACATAGCACAGAAACAGGACCTTCAGCCCATCAAGTCAGGACTCACCATCAAGCGAACAAGGAGACACAAGAGACTGCAGATGCTGGAAATCTGAAGCAATACACAAATTCCTCCAGCGCCTCTGTGTGTTGCATTTAATATTAATTCCATACTAGATAAGACATAAGATTTCTTTATTAGTCACATGTACGTTGAAACACATAGTGAAATGCATCTTTCTGGGGGTTCAGAGTTCTGGGGGCAGCCCGCAAGTGTCGCCACACTTCCGGTGTCAACACATCACGCCCTTCAACTTCCTAACCCGTACATCTTTGGAATGTGGGAGGAAACTGGAGCACCCGGAGGAAACCCACACAGGAACAGGGAGAATGTACAAACTCCGTACAGACAGTGGCCGGAATTGAACCCAAGTTGCTGGTGCTGTAATAGCATTACACTGACCACTGCACTACTGTGCCTGCCCATTTTATTTCCACTAATCCCATTTTATTCTCAGCACATTCCCATCAACTTCTCCAGATTCTACCACTCACCTAGGGCCATTTTATAGAGGTCAATTAACCTAGAAATCTGCACCTCCTGGTAATGTGGGAAGAAACCAGAGGAATGCCACACGGTCACAGGGAGAACGTGAAAACTCCACACAGACAGAGTTGGGGAGAACCCAGGTCTCTGGAGCTGAGAGGCAGCAGCTCTACCAGCTGCATCACCCTGCTGCCCAAGTTTGAAAATCAAGTTTGAAAGTATTTGACAGCAATGATAACAAAAGTATTCCGTAAGCGCCAGCAGAGGCCACTCTTGTAGCGTTTAGGTGAAGCATCAGCAGTTGGCCCTAAGCATTAACTTGCATCAAATGTGATAGCTGCCGTGGAACTGAATTCAATGAGTGCCCTGCAGGTTAATTCAAAATCATCACAACTACTAATTAGAGGTAGAGATCAATGTGTTGATCAGCAAAGCTTTGTTTAAAATAATTTTTATCCAGTTAGCTGCACTTTGCTGATCAGCAGAACTGAACCCAATTTCAAAAAGTGATAACCTTTGTCGGGTGATGTGTTGTAACTATCAGCCTATCATGTCAAATTTCTTAATCTCAGGAAGAAGATTCTGCATCAGTGACAGAGCCACAAGAGACTGCAGATGCTGGAATCTGGAGTCGACGTTTCGGGTCGAACACCTGCATCAGGACTGAGAGTGGAGAGGGAAGATGGCCGGTATAAAGAGGAGAGGGGGATTGATGTGAGACAGGAGTCCAAGGTGGACTGAGGAGGGGTGTGAGATGACAGGCAGGTTGTGCCAGGTAGGGGTTGACGTTTTGGCTCGAAACCCAAAACGTTTGTTGCTGCAATAATAATGTTCCCCTCATTATTTATTCCTAGCGTAATTCTGTCCCATACACTTCACGTCTTTACCTACAACGAGCTGACCTTGTTAAACAGGGTTTCCTCCTGCTGTGGAACAGTACATTCACCAGAGCAGCTCGGCCTTTTCCCATTTTTCTTAATGAACTT
>JARFYF010000112.1:38712074-38731852 GCA_030265395.1 Rhina ancylostomus | reverse complement strand
CTTAGAGTCAGAGAGCAATACAGCACAGATTCAGGCCCTTCAGCCCAACCAGTCTATGCCAACCACAGTGCCCACCCAGTTAGTCCCAATTTCCTGCATTTGGTCCATGATCCTCTAAGCTCCGCCCCTCCATGTGCCTATCTAGGTGCTTCTTAAATGATACTATTGTACTTGCCTCAACCACTTCCTCTGGCAGGTTAATTTATGTTTCTCTTGTGAATGCTGTTTATGTGATGCTATGTGCCTGTGATGCTGCTGCAAGTAAGTTTCTCATTGCACCTTTATTGGTTATGACAATAAACTCAACTTTGACTTTAATACCATTGTAACATTATATCCTTAACCAACTCCTCTGCACCATGAACACAGCTGCCCCCGAATTCATGGTATAAAGCACAGTATTGGACAACTGGCAACAAGCAAGCCACGACAAATGACAGTAACCATCAACGAAAAAACCCACCACCAGCTCCAGTGCACCTCAGAGCCTTTGGCTGTCTGAGGAAATTGAGTGCCTGAAAATAAAGACCTGAAACCCAATGCAAAGCTCATAGTCTATAAGAAAATACTGAGCCTTTTCCCCTGCTACACTTTTGAGATATGGGTTCCCTACAGAGGACCCAGATGAAATACATGCCAGGCTGCCAAATCAAGCAGAAGCTATGACTACAACTGTTCAACTCACCCTGGAGCCAGAGGGCTGGAGCATTTAAGATGTCACACCAATGTTTAAACAGGGAGGAAGGGATAAATTGAGCAATTAGTGGTCAATTAGTTTAATATTGGCAATGAGCAAGTTATTGGGAATCAATTCTGAGGGACAGTATAAACCTTTGTTTAGAAAGGCACAGATTAATTAGGGACCATCAGTATGGATTTATTTTGGGAATGTTGTATCTAATTAAATGGTGATTGTATTTTCTGAAGACGTAAAAAGGAAGATTGATGAAGGAGGTGCATTTGATGGACTTTAGCATCCTTTCAATATGATCCCAAGTGGTAAGACCCTAATTACCACTACAGTTTAGCAACACTGTGACCACTCTGATCACTTTTGACTAAAATGGACTTTGTTTCTTTTTGTTCTAATTGTGTTTTTTCTTGTAAAAATTGTGTATAATTTATGTTTTACTTGTGAATGCTGCTTATATGATGCTATATGCCTGTGATGCTGTCACAAGTAAGTTTTTCATTGTACCTGTGTATACATGTATTTGTGCATATGACAACAAACTCCACTTTAGACTTTAAACACGTGGGGAAGTGCAGATGTTGGAAATCTGAAATAAAACCAGAACATGCTGGAAATTCCTAACAAGACAGGCAGCTCCTGTGGAGAGGGAAACAAGGTCAGTGTTTTAGGTCAAAGACCCATTGTTAGAACTGGGAAAGAGATTAACCAAGTTAGTTTTAATTTGCAGAGAGGGTAGAGGGTGGGAAACAAATGGAAAGAGAGAGACAGACAGACTGAGACAGAGTACACAGGAAGGAACATATTTCCCTTAGCAGAGAAAGAAATCTATATTCAATTGGAAAAAAAACAGTATGGTGATTGAATTTCTAGGCAATTAAAGCTTTCAGCACATTTAAACTAAGTATAAAAACTATTACTGCAGAGCAGTAGTGATTAATAATTTATTGAACCAATATGAACATTTTAGTTAAATACACTCTAAAGGTATGAGGCTCAGAGGTCTTTGATTTAGTGACCTCTTCTTGAAATGGCTCTTTGGGTACTTTACAAAGCATCACCACCTGCTCACTGAGATGATATATTTTAGCACAGTCTGGTGTGAGCAGTTGGCATCTCTGTGGCCAACAGGGCAGCCAGTGAGCTTGTACTATAGGGGAATCCTTGACCCAATCATCTTGTGCTCTTCCATTCAGAACTCAAGGCATTTTTCATTGGATTATACAAGTATTCTAGATTTAATGTAAGAAAGACATCATTTTTAATTCATTCTTGTCCTTGAACTGTGTGATGAGCAAAGTCACTTCAAGAGGAGATAAAAATCAATGAGATTGTTGTGGACAGGAATTGCGTACACCCAGACCTTCAGATATTCTCCCTTACGGGACATGGGTTGGTTTACAATATCCAGTGACTGTAGTCACCATTACTGATTTTATTCCAGATTTATTTAATGAGTTTTATTTCTTCAGTTACCTTGGCAGAATCTGAGCTTGTGTCTCCAAACCATTTGGGTTACTAGGCCACAGCTATATCCCTCAGTTTTATCCAATAGTTTAAGTTTATTTAGTGATAAAGCTAAGTATTCTGCTTTTGCTGAAACAGTTGGAAGCACTCTCTACTTGAACAGTTAAGGTTGGATCTTGAACTCTCAGTCTAAATTCAGCAGACATCCCTACAGCAATGATAATTAGAAAAATGCTGAGCAGTTGCCCCAAACAATTTTATAGTCCATTAACAAAAAAAACTGCTGGAGGAACTCAGCAGGTCAGGCAGCATCAGTGGGAGGAAAGGAACTGTTGATGTTTCAGGCTGAGATCCTGCATCAGGTTCAGCACCAGTTCGATAAGGCTCAACCTGCTGAGGTCCTCCAGCAGCTTGTTTTTGCTCCAGTCTCTTGTGTCTCCATTTTAGTTCATTAAACTTTCTTGATTGTACTATGATGCTGGTTTGATTTATTCTTCAAAAAGTTTCTGTAATTTCACAGAAATAGGCTGATGATAAAAACTGCTGTCAGAAAAGCAACTGGTCAAACTTTGAATCTGCCTCAGTTTCTCAGCCAACTCTCCACAGGGTCTCTCCAAGCCCAACTCTCCACTTTCCCTCGGGACCCAACACCAGCTCTCTCAATCTCTTCCCCAGCAAGTACTTCGCCTTCTCCTTTATAATGCTCCATATTACCCATCTTTCTGATGTAACTTGGTGTTATATTCTGCTTAATATACTACAGTTTTATTTTATTAAAGGCACTTTTTAATTAGAAGTGCTTTCAATGAAGTATATACATTGAGAATTGGCTGTGCTGCTTTTTTGCTTAAGTACTGATGTGAAATGATGACTTAATTTATTTTATTAGAAACTTAAAAAGAAAAGATGTAAGAAATAGAAACAGGAGTAGGCGATTTGGCCCCTCAAACATGGTCCACCATTCTGCAAGATCATAGAACCATAGAACAATACAGGCCCTTCGGCCCACTGTGTTGTGCCGCCATCAAACTACACCTCTCACCATCTAACCCTTTCCTCCCGCATATCCCTCTATCCCACACTCCTCCATATGCCTATCCAACAACCTCTTGAACCTGTCCAACATGTCCATCTCCACCACCACCCCAGGCAGCGCATTTTGGTAATGCATTTTGTTATCTGGTCTTCCAGCTAGGTACTTACAGCTAAACACTGCTTCAACTATACCTGGAGAACTGTGAACAGCTATTGGCACCACCTTACTGGAAGGCAGCTGTTAGTGAAAATGCACAGACATTTATCTGAAAAACACTCATAGCATACAGGCTAAATTGTGAAGAGAGATTTCAAAACTTGAGATTTAGCAGGGTGAGATGGTTTGATTCACATTAAGGGGAACTGACTAAGGAAAGAGATAGACTATTTCCACAGGTTTGAGATCTATAACCAGGAGGCAACAGCGAAAGGTTTATGTTGACAACCTCAAGAGTAAAGTCATGAAACACTTCCACATGTCCAATGCAGCAACAACTTGGAACTCTCTCCCTCGATTGGGAATTGATTCCGAATCAATTGTTCTTATTAATTTGGACTGATGGATTTTCGGTAACCAAAGGAGTAAAAGTAGAGTAAATTGAGTTAGCTCACCTTAGAAATGGAATAGCAGAATAAACTCCAGAGGTTCAATCTGCTACAGTCACATCTCAGATCAAAAGAACAGGTGGAGCACTGAGGAGACTACATATTGTCATAGAGTCATACGGCATGGAAAGAGGCCCTTCAGCTCAACTGCTCCATGCTGACCAAGATGTTCATCTAAGCTAGTCCTATTTGCCTGCGTTTGGCCCGTATCCCTCTAAACATTTCTATCCCTGTGCCTGTCCAGTTGCCTCTTAAATGTTGTTAAATGCTGTACCTGGTGGGAGCAGATGTGGAGAGGGCAGAGAGTTCACCACTCACCCTGCAGAGTCCCAGGAGAACCACAATCAGGACCAGGTCCACTGACACAATTAAATGAGACACTTTGTGCCACATAGCAGCTGGATGGTTTGTTTTTCCATTTTGTTTTCCATTATTGAGGGAGGGTGGTTACATGCATGTCACATATAATTGTGACTATTCACAATGACTGTTTTAAGGCTGTAACACTAAGGATTTCAGCACGCGATTGACTGCTGTTTGTGTTGTTGCCTGAACGTTGACTGTGGAACGTTCCAGAGCCTGTCTGACTCTGTGAAAGAAGCCACAATGTGAAATGCTGTCCTGACTGTAAACTTTTATTTGTCATTATTAGTTATTGTTCTTGAATATTTTATAGTACCTTAGAGATAAATGACATACTAGTTCTCTTTTAAGTCTCCTGTTAACAAAGCAAATGTGTTGCACATCATGCAGGTTTGTTCTCTTGCTGAATCTCTTATGGTTACTGTCCCCCTGTGTTACAAGAATAGCAGCATTGAGGCACCATAAAGGGATAAAAGCAACCAAGCAAGATGTTCAATGTCCATGGCTTTTTTAAATCTGTACTTGGCAGCATGAAGGATTCAGTTGTTACAACTATTGGTTTCATATCACTATGTTCCTTCAGCTGAGTTCAAAACAAGACACATTACATAATCATGTCCATGTAACTGCCAAGGTTAATTTCATAGAGAGCAGTGACTGACAGTTGTAGAGAATATTTTAAGATGTTCCTGTGTGTTGTGTTTCTTTCCTGAAGAGGCTGATAGATGATACAAAAGGATTATAATTAGAGATGTGGAGTTAAACAGAAAACCTAAACATAACATGGCTAAGTTATTTAAAAATGAATGCAACAAGAGGTCAACTGTGCCTTTAAAGGGCCCTTAACACAATAAACTTCCCAAGGGTAAATAGATGAGCTAAGTTCAACAAGCTGGGTGCAGGGACGATGTTTCCTTTGACCAAGGGGTTGTGAATCAGGGGTCACAGTCTCAAGATCCAGGGTAGGCCATTTCGTGTGAGATGGAAAGAAATACCTTCACTTGGAGGAGGATGAACCTGTGGAATGCTCCACCACAGGAGGTTATGGAGGGTGTCACTACCTATATTTAAGGAGGAGATAAATTTCTAAACACAAAATGCATCAAGGAGTATGAGGAGAGAGCAGGAATATGATATCAGGACAAAGGATCAGCCATAATCTATTGAATGGCGAAGCAGACTCGATGGGCTGAATGGGCTAGCCCTGCTTCTATTTTATGTTTCTATAGTGGAAGTTAAATGCCTGTCCTTTCCACTCTCAGGAGAGTAATCATATGACATTTGACATGGGCACACATAGGATATAGAGGTCCATTGACCAATGTTCAAAGGGGAATGTCCTAGACAGCACCAGAAAGGACAGTGAGAGAAGTTTAGGATGAGGTCTTAGCAACTGAAGGCACAGCCACCAATGGCAAGGTAATGGGCATCAGTAACCAACCTGGATTCCCAGAAGTGCTAAAGATGTCAGAGAGTTGTAGGTCCTTACATGAGTAGGTAGCGGTTAAGCTATGGAGGGGATTTGCAAGCAAAGGTGATAATCTAGGCATTGCTGAATCAGGAGCTGGTGCAAGCCAGAGAAACAGGTGGGGGGGAGGTTGATGTTGGTGCAGAGAGGTAAAGGCCACATACAAAGTGTCGGACACCACCAGGACTGAAGAGAATATAAGAGGTCAGGAGATGGTGATCAATTGATGCCAAGCCCTCATTTCAAAGATCAAGGCTTCAAGGTATTGAGAAGAAAGGATGATTTCAATATTGGTAGGTTCTGGGAAAGAATGGACTGGACCAGGGGATGGTTATACGAATTAGTAACAAATGTAGACCTCTTGGCCCTTCAAGCTGGCTGCATATTTAATAAGATCTTGGCTGATCTTATTGTAACCTCAACTCTGCATTCCCATCTACCTGTGGTAACCTTTAATAACTTTGCTTATTAAGAATCTATCTATTTGTCTGTGCTTCCACCACCCTTTGAGGAAGAGAATTCCTCAGAAGAAAAATATTTGTATCCTCTCCATCTTAAAGGGCTGACCTTTTATTTTTAAACTGTGACTCTTCATTTCTAAATACTATTACAAGAGAAAAAGCCTCTCTACATTCACCCTATCAATACCTTACTTGTTAGGATCTTATATATTTCAATCAAGTCCCTTCTCACTCTTCCAATCTCCAGCAGATACAAGCCGAGTCTGTCCTTATAAGACAACCTGCCTATTCCAGCTATTGGTCTAATGAACCTTCTCTGAACTGCTTTCAATGCATTAACGTCCTTTCTGATGGAAGGAGACCACTAGTGTCCCATATATCTGAAGCATAACCTCCCCACTTTTGTATTCAATTTCCCTGGCAATAAATAGCAATATTTTAATAGTTTTCCTAATTATTTTGTAATTAGCAACTGTACTGCCCAAGACCGCAAGAAACTGCAGAGAGTTGTAGGCACAGCTCAGCACATCCGGGAACCAGCTTCTTTCCATGGACTTTGTCTACACTTCTTGCTGCCTCAATAAAGCAGCCAACATAATCAAAAACCCCACCTACCCTGTACATTGTCTCTTCTCCCTGCTCCTATTGGGCAGAAGAAACAAACACTTGAAAGCACATACCACCTGGCTCAAGGGCAGTTTCTATCCTGGTGTTATAAGACTATTGAACCGTCCCCTTGTACAAAAGGATGGTCTCTTGACCTCACAATCTACTTCATCATGGCTTTGCCTTTATTGTCTGTCTGCACTGCAGTTTCTCTCTAACTGTAACACTTTACTCTGCATTCTGTTATTGCTTTTCCCTTGTACTACCTCAATATACTGGTAATGAAATGATCTGTATGGATGGCATGCAAAACAAAGTGTTTCACTATACCTTGGTACATGTGATAAAACAGTTTACAATTTACAATTTACTTATATACTAGTGTTTTGCAAATAATGCATTAGGACACACAGATCTCTCTCCTTATCAGACCTCTGCAAAACCATTTGGCCAATATTCTTTAATTTTTTTTTATTTTTCCTGCCAAGATGTCACATTTCCCTGCATTATATCACCACTTATTTCCCCAGCTATCTTTGTGTCATGAGCAAAACTAGCAATGAGACATTCAGTACTTCCACCCAAGTTATTTACATAAATTATAAAAAAGTTGAGGCCCCAGCACTGATCCCTGTGGGACACCACTCATTACAATTTGCCAACCAGAAATGACCTATTTATGTTTATTCTCCATTTCCTGTTCACCAGCTAAACTTCCATCTGTGTCAATATGTTACTTCCAACACCATGTGCTTTTACTTTCTGCAATCACCTTTGATGTGGCACCTTATCAAATGTCTTCTGGAAATCTCAGTACAACACATCACTGGTTCTCCTTTAACTACAGCATTCATTACTTCTTCAATAAACTCCAATAGATAGATCAAATATGATTTTCTTTTCAAAAAACTATGTTTATTTTGCTTCCTGTGCCCCCTCCTTTATCCATAATTATATACATTTGCTATTTTCTACCTTCCTTGAGTTTTGGGAAATTAAAATCAACTATCTCTCTGGCCATTTCTTTTGAGATCCTTGGAAGAATTCCATCAGGACCTGGAGACTTGTCAATCCAACAATTTATTCAGTCTTGGTGATTGTAATTTTTCCCCAAGCTCCTCCCTCCCTTCCAATTCATGTTTTACATCTATTTCTAGGATGTTACTTGCATCCTCTATAATTTATTTAAAATTTTACAATTAAAATTGTAGCAGTCTGTGGGATGACTTTCAGCCAAATATCCTCTGTGGAATAAAGGTCATGGTACCTTTTAACTTCTAGGAATCCACTGTTGCTCTCTGTCACATTCCTCAGTTTGCTATTCAGCATAGCATTAGAGAGATCACCCAGGATCTGAATTCATGGAGGAAATGCTTCATTGACCTTGATTTCAATGAGGAAAGCACAGAATTTAAGAGACAGATACAAGAGATGGCCATGTGGCCATTGAAACCTAACCTGCCATTCAATAAGATCATGATTGATCTGATCTTGGCCACAACTCTGTGGCCTCTTCCCTATAACCTCCAACTCTTTCTATAGGCCAAAATTTTGCCTATCCTTGTCTTGATCATGTTAAGTGGGTCCAGCTTCACATCAGTCTGGGGTAGAGAATTCCAAAGATTCACCACACTCTGAGAGAAGAAATTCCTCCACATCTCCATCTGCACCCTTTTTCTAAAACTATGCTCCCTAGTTCTAGATATCATCTCATCAGCATCTACTCTGGTAATGCCCCTCAAAATCTTACATGCTTGAATATGATCATTTGTCATCCTTGTGTACTCCAATAAGTATTGGCCCAACATGCTCAATATTTCCTCGGAAGGCAACTCTTCATCTCAGGAATCAACTTAGTGAGCCTTCTCTGAACTGTCTCCCACACAAGTACGTCCCTCAAGTAAGGAGATCATTCACTAATGTATTATTATATTGTCACAAGACTTCCCTACTTTTATACTCCATCTTCTTTGCAATAAAGGTTAACATCCCATTTGCCTTCCTAATTATTTGCTGTACCTGCATACAAACTTACTGCATTCCATATATGAGCTCACCCAAATCCCTCTACACTACTTCATTCTGCACTTTCTCTACTTAAACAATGTTCTTATTTTCCATTCTATATAGCCCCCCCCCATTTCTTCACACTTTCCATCATCTGTTAATTTTTTCCAACTCACTCTACCTAGCAACATCCCTTTGCACTTTCTTGTCCTACTCACAACTTACTTTGCCACCCATCTTTTTTCATTAACAAATTTAGTGATAATGCACTGAAACTCTTACATGTCATTACTTTAGATGGTAAAAAGTTGAGGTCCTAACACTAAATGTCATGACACTCCTATAACTGTAACTTACAAGCCATTTAACTTGATTTTGTTTTTTCTGTTGGTCAACCAATACTCCATCCATGTGTAGCCCCAATGCCATGTGGTTTTTTTTGTGTGCCTTCTGGAAATCCAAATATACTACATCTACTGGTTCCCCTTTATCCACCCAGCTTGTTGAATCCAAAAGGAACTCGGTAGCATGATTTCCCCTTCATAAAAGCATGTTGACTCTCCTTGATTGTATTATGACTTTCTAAACATTCTGATACTGAATAAACAATAAATATAAAAGCCAAACTTCCCCATACAGATGAAAAGTAGTGGAGTTGAGACTAGTATAGATCAGCCATGATCACACTGAATAGAGGGGCAGGCTTGATGGACCTGGTGGCCTACTCCTGCTCCTATGATCTTGTGTTCTTCTCTCACAGTGTCGTGAATCTCTGGAATTCTCTGCCCCTCTGCCCCCGAAGGTGGTGGAGACCAGATCATTAGATGGAGACAGATAAATATTTGAAAAGGCAGAGAGTGGTGAAGTAAATGTTGGATGAGCCTAGAGACTTACACTTAGGAAGTAAGGAAAAAGCAAAGACTTTGAAGGAACGTTTTATAAATAGCTAGATGGTAGAGACACTAAAAACAGTACTATAGTTGTAGAAAATCTGAGAGAAAAAAGAGGGAGGAACTTAAAACAATCATATCACAAGAGTAAAGCCACTTGATGAGTTCCTTGGAGATGGTGCCCTGTAACCCAAAAACTTGCAGGAGGAACCATTGTCTCAGGCAGTGGGATTTGCCTGCAGCAAGGAGTAAGTGAGGAGGAGGTCACTGCTTCTGTAATCTGCTGATGTGTGGCTTCCCTTTCCAACTGAAGAATGATGAGCTGCTCAGGGGCAGCATCCCAGTGACCACTGGGAGCAGTCAGTATCATCTCTCTGCTCAGTTAGGAATGCAAACTGCTCCCTGGTGGCAGGTTACTGCTCCTGAATATCCTTAGGCTGTCCCTATGTACAGAGAACAGACCTCTGGCTGGGGCAGGCTGGGGCTCCAGAGAAGCAGAAGGACTTTGTATGGCCTCTGTCTGTGCCTCCACAGCAGCTGTAACCTGAACCAGTGGGCACTGTATGATGGCATTGTGCCCGGACCTTGTGGAGAAGTGCACAGCCTCCAGAGTGGAGCTCATGGTATTCTGGTTCCTCACAGCCCCCTGTGAGAGCTTGGAGATGGACTCCTCCACACCCCTTGTCAGCTCCACCATTGGGCCTGACAGCTCACTCACTGTCTTCCTGTGCACCATGTTAGCCTGGTCATGGGAGTTTCCCAATCATGGTCCTCATCTGAGCCCTCTAGAGCAGCACGGATCCATGGACCTTCCCTGTGGGAGACCATCTGCCAGATTACCTACTCGGGCCATCAGGCAGAAGCTCACTGGTGTCTGATATAGCACCCAGTGGCTTACATCCCTCCAACTTAACCCACTCAGCCCCAGAACTGCCAGTCTCTAATGTGGTCTCTGGGATGACAGGGTGAACTGCAGTCTTTTTCATCATCACCATTATCCTCTCGTTCTCCAGAAATAGGCCCTTAAGCCCACCATATCCACGCCAACAAACAATCCGCTGGAAGAAATCAGCGGGTCAAGTAGCATCTGCAGGAGGAAAGGAATTGTCGATGTTTTGAATCAAAACCCTGCATCAGGATTCTTCCTTTCCTCTTATGGATGTTGCTTGACCTTCCTCCAGCAGATTGTTTGTGGCTCCAGATTCTGGTATCTGCAGTCTCTTGTATTTCACTTGTCCACACCAAACTTCCATTATCCCATTTACCATCACTTCCACCATGGTCTTCTGTGCCTTAGCAGTTCAAGTGTTCATCTAGCTACTTCTTAAGTATTGTCAGAGTACCCACTTCCAGCACTCACTCAGTCAGAATGTTCCAGATTCCAACCACCCTCTGGATGAAAACATTTTTTCTCAGATCTCCTTTAAATCTCTTCTCCTTGAAACCCATGTCCTCTGGTGTTTGGTGTTGTTGTTTTAGTGAAAAGTTTGCTATTTTCTATCCTGTCTTTGTCCCTCATACTTCAATGAGGTCCCTTCTTGGCCTCCTCCACTCTAAGGAAAATAAACAAGCCTATTCAGTCTCTTCTCATACTTAAGTGATCCCATGGAACATCACCTCTGCATCCTCTCCAGTGCAATCACATCCTTCCTATAGCGACTGTATCACCAACTTCCCACTGGTCAAACCACAAAGCCTACACTTATCTATGTCTTTGAGCTGACTGACACTGTTATCACCATGACTTCCTCAATTAAATTATATCACTGGTATAACTTAATCTATTTAATTCATACCCACAGGTAATGTGGGTTATATATAAAATCACCTCAGGTATTCTCAAGCTAGTTACCAAACTGTAAAAGCTTCTTATAAGGAACAACAAAATAATGATTTCCATGGACTCCCTGATAAATAAAAAGGCATCCAAGACCTTGTGATGATTAGTCACTAAGCTAGAGTTACACTTGCTGGTCGATCGGACCTCTAGCCTGGTTGGCGGTGGAGGAAAGCCGAAATAGATAAAGTTAAAGCAAACTTCCATTTTCCAAGCACCTTATCACATTCCTGGGAGATTCCAAAGCAGTTGAAACTGATCTTTGCTGAAGTGCAGTTGTTATGAAGTGGCTAACGTTGTCACCAGGTCCTACAAATGATATAGGCAACATGTAAATCTTCCCTGAGGGGTGTTGACTGAGGAAAGCTGCTTGCTCCTCCTCCAGCAATGCTAGAAGAACTTTCAAACTTGGTGAACAGAGAGACAACACTTTGGTTTGGCATCAAACCTGAAACCTGTTGTACCAGTGTCATGTGAACCTCTACTTTATGTTACCTGCTCAGATCAACAATGGGATATTAACTCATCATCTTCTGAGTGGGGTGATGGCAGACTGTTCTTCTACACCATAGACTCCAGCAAAAGACCCTGGGAGCAGCTGGAGTCATCTACCATTGGGTCAAAGAGTTGCACAGAACAGAAACAGGTTCCTCAGCCCATCATGTTCACACAAGCCTCTTTGCCATCTACATGAATCCCATTTATCCGCATTAGGACTGTATCCTCCTATGCCTTGCCTATTAAACTGTCTGTCTGAAATGCCTGTTAAACCTAGTGACTGTATCTGATTCCACCACCTCCTCTGGCAACAAGTTCCACTCTCTGTGTAAAAGACCTTCCCCTCAGGTCCCCTTTTAATCTCATTCCTCTCACCTTAAGCCTCTGCCCTCTTGTTTTTGATACCCTTTGCATGGAATCTGCTGTCAAGGTTGCTGCCTTTTGGACAGGTCTTTAAAGCGAGACTCTATTGCTCTTCTAAGTTCTATTCCAAAAATCTCATGAAGAAGAACAGGCAGCTCTTCACTGTGTTCTGACCAACATCTGTCCCTTGATTGACGCCACTAAAACAGATCAACTTATCATATATTTCACTGCTGTTTGTGGAAGTTTGCTGTGCACACTTTGGCTGGAATGATACCCACATTACAACCCTGGCCAACCTTCAAGAAACTTTGTTGCCCGTTACGTGCTTTAGGATGTTCTTTTTGAGCAGGATTCTGAGGCAGGGTCATAGGGGCCCACTTTGTTTCAGTCGCATGACTTGAACATGTTTGACATTTAGAACGGCTGGATAAAATTGTGTCCTGTTGCCCAGCGCTGACAGATACATGCCTGCTCTCTGGTTCACCTTGATCAAGGTTCACAGGGCAGCCTCCAGAACATCAGTGCATCTGTTCCATTCCTCATATCATCTGTCCTACTTATCTGTCCTAGCGAGATTGTTGGATCGGTGCCAGTATGCAAACGTTTTCCAAATGCATTCTGGGCCTTCAACTCGAGATATTAGCCGCCTCTACATATCAGTTCAGCTCTGCAGCCATTGGACACATATTCTGCACCAAGCCTCTCAAAAAGCAGCAGCAAGTCAATAAAGTAATGCCCAGCACACAATGCCATACAGCCAAATCAATCTTTTCAATGGCTGTAAGCCACCTCAACCAAGCTCCCTGACAATGTGCATGCATGCAGCACCATTCACACTGTGAAGCTGCTTCACAGGAGTCCTATCAAGCATAAACTGTCAGGAAGCCACACAGGAAGAGAGATGACCAAAAAGCTTGGTCAGACATGTTGGGTTTCAGCAGCACCTTTAAGGAGGACAGGGGAGATGTTCCATTTACAGTGTGAAAGGAATACGCCTGTGTTTTTTTTTACTTGAGAAAACTACAGTCTATAACATCAAAAAGCTAACAAATCTCTTGCACCTAATTGAAGGCTGTAATTCAATCTTGCTGCTCTGCTGACGTCCAGAAATTGTTTAAGCTTTGCTCTTGTGATTTAAGAAGTCACTCTAAGTGCTTGATTGAGTTACAGTTTCACAAGCTCACTGCCAAACATTTAGGGTCAGGCTGGAAGTGAAATGATACTGTCACAACGCTTCAATTCAGAACTGATTCTTCCGAGTTGTGGGATTTTAGCCAGCATATTTTCTCCCTTTGCTTTCTCTCATTCTAATTATAACATTTGGATTATCGTGTCATGTGTTCATTTAGAAGAGAACCATGCATTATTAATTAGCAAAATATGGCAGCCATTTGCTCCAGCAAGATCCCACAGTTATCAATATGATGATTATCCAATTAATGGTGGCTTTAGCTGAGGAAACAAAGTTGGCCAGGATATTTCAGTAATGCATATACAATATGAGTTGAGAAATGTCCATCACCAATTGCAACAAATTTCACATCCGCTTTGGATACTCCCTTAGGTTCAACAGCAGAAGTCACTTTAATAAGTGTCCAGTATCTAATTATACAACTTTTGGCATAACAATTGGTCCCCTTGTGATCTGAACTGGATATCATGTCCATTGCATCTGCTGTCCTCTTGCCATTGTAAATCTTTCAGTCAGCACATTGCTTGAACCTCTGGAAATCTTCTTTAACACTAAATGTTTAACATTTTAATGCTCTCATTCCCAAAGTTCTTTTGGCAGAAGATTGTCAGTCATAGCAATTCACCAAACTGCAATAACATCACTGAACAATTTCTCCATATGCGAGGGTAAAATTTCTTATCATGATAACCAGTAACATCCAGATCTCTGCTAACTGAAGCAGTTGGGACAGCACAATGGGGCAGCAAATAGAGCTGCTGCCTCACAGCTCCAGTGACCTGAGTTCAATTCTGTCAGGTGCAGTCTATGTGGAGTTTGCACGTTCTCCCTGAGATCGCATGGTCTGGTTTCCTCCCACATCCAAGTGGTCTGGTTTCCTCCCACATCTCAGAGACAGGCAGGTTGGTAAGTTAATTAGCCACTGTAAAAGTTAAATGGTAGAATCTGGAGGGAAGTTAATGAGAATGAGGTGAGAATAGGTTAGGGTAAGATTAGTCTAAGAATGGGACCTTGATGGTTGGACTCAGTGGGCTGAAGGGCCCTTTTCCATGCTATATCTCTCTATGACTCTATGACTGTGAGCACCAACTCACTTCATAGAATCAAAGTATTACACAGCAGAGAGGTCATTCAGCTCATTGTACTTCTGCCAGCACTTTCAAATAAATCCCACATGCTTGCAAGGTTGGGTGGGGGAGGGTACTGGAGTTGGGGGTTGGTTGATGACAGAATAAAAAGGGTCAGGGATACATGGGGGGTTACAAACAAGGATGAGAGCTTTAAAACTGGGTCATTACTGGAGTGAAGTCAACAAAAAGGAATGGATGGATGGTTCTCTGCACAAGGTTTGGACATGTGTAGCTGAGTTCTGGATGAACACAAGTTTGTGTAAGTTGGAAGTTGGGAGGCAACCCAGGGGAGCAGTCACTGGAGGTAATGGTGGATGGGGCTTTGAGCAGCAAGTGGGTTGAGTGAGAGAGGGAGTCAGTAAATAGCTTAGAGATGGAACTCAGTGCTCCTAGTGACAGAACATACAACAGTACAGCACAGGAAGAGGCCTTTCGGCCCACCATGTCTACGTCGACCAAGAAGCCAATTTAAACTGCACATCTGTCTGCACGTGGTCTGTATCCCTCTATTCCCTGCCTGTTCATGTGCCTGTCTAAATGTCTTTTAAACACCAATATCATATATTGGTTAATATCTGCACCCACCACTTTCCCCTGGCAGCATGTTCCAGGCATCTACTACTCTCTGTGTAAAAAACTTGCCTCATAAATCTTTAAACTTCTCCACTCTCACCTCAAAGCTATGCCCTCCAGTGTTTCGCATTTTCATTCTGAAAATAGACCCTGACCATCTACCTTGTCTATGCCTCTCATAACTTTACGTACTTTTATCATGTCTCCCCTCAGCTTTCGACGATCCAGTGAAAACAATCCAAATTTGTCCAAACTCTCCTTGACTCAATGGTTTCCAATTCTCAATCCTTTCACCAAAGGATTCAGTTTCTTAGTGCTCACTCTGCCAGCATTAGTACTCTGTATTTCAATCTTTCCGGCTCAAAGGCAAGCATACCTAGTTTTTTTCCCATCTATCCAATGATTAATGTCACTCATCCCATCCCAGGAACCACTCCATTGCATCATCTTAAGGCACATTAGAATAACTCATCCCTAGCTGCCCCTGAGATGGTGGTAATTGCAGCACTCCATCTGCTGGAGGTAGTGTAAAACCAGGAATTTGGCCCAGGATTCTTTAAGGAAAGCTGATATCTGGCCAGGGTCGGGGTGTTGCGTAACTTGGAGGAGGACTTGGAGGTTATGGTGTACCTGTCCCTTGTGTTTCTGGATGTTGCTGCCAAGGGTTTGGAAGATGTGGCCTTCTGGAATATTGTACACATCCGATGTTTTTCCTTCTCTTTCCCCATATTACTCATCCCTCAAGTGAAAATGACCTCAGACATTATGAAATTGCAACAGAAAATGCTGGAAAAACTCAGCAGTTCAAGTGGCAGCTGTGGAAAGAAAAACAATCAACATCTTGGGTCTGGGAAATCGAAACAGAAAGGTACAATAAGTTTAAGTAAGAGAGAAGGTGGGGGAGTGATGTGCAGAACAAAAGGAATGTCTGTGATAGGATGAGTTGAAATGGCTCAATGGCAGCAGCTACCATCACCTGGAGCTTGGTCTGTGTCATGAGTTGTTAACAGTAGGGTTCCAACAGCTACAGTTTTGTTGATCGCTTCTTTGCATTATCGGTTACAACCTGTCAACATCAGATTGATGCATATTTATTTTCTGATTTCAGCAAATAATTTCTGAATTGTGATCAGCTGTGTTTTTTTTGTGGGAGATACTCAGAGCTGTGGTTCATGAGCACCTGTTTGACGAGTGGAGAACCATATCACACAAGTTGACCACTCTAACCATCATCCTTCGACTTGCAAAATGGCAATAATGCTTCAATTACATTAGTATCAGCCACGAACTGTGATTAAAGCAATGGAACTGAATATCACCTCTGCTCTCGATGTGCCAGCCAGTTTGTGATAGCTTTTTCATCCTTTTATGAGTAATGAAGTTGATGCATTGCCTTATTGGATGTGACAGACCGAGCACATAAAGATTAGTTGTGCTGTAATTAAATGTGCTGTAGCCAGCAGAGTGTTTGCTGAAATGACTTCATGCGGAAGTAGCAGTGGTGGCAACACTGACTGTGGAGCTTTTCTACAGTCTGACCTCTTGATGACAAAGCACCATAGTCCATGGAATGTGTTGCTACTCAACCGTCTCTGGAACATGGAAAGAAATATTTGCAGAGCTTATAAACAAAATCATACCATCTTCTACAAAGCAACACGGCTGTGTTTTCTTACACACTTATCAAAGGTGAGAATATATTCTCTAATGTGAAAATCCTTTCCTATTGGAAATATACTAATACCTATTCAATACAAATTCCTATTGGAAATATTAAAAATTCCTTTCCTATTACAAATATTGCTTACATCAGTGCATCACCTCATGAAAGACAGGATCACCATCTCAATTCATATGCTGGCCTCAAGATATATCATGCTTAAGACAAATTAGATGAAGGCCTCACCTACCCTCCCAGAAGGACATGAAAGATCCCATGGTATTATTTCAGGGAGAGCAAGAGAGTTCTGTCAATGTCACTGGGGAGCCCTTTCCTTTGAAAGAGTTTCTTGTGCACAATGTGGTTGCCATTATTCTGTTGGCTAATTCAAAGGTATTTCACTGGTTGTAACATGCTTTGGAACATCACAAAGATGGGAAAGGGTCTATCTAAATGAATAGTGCAACAGAGAATTCAATGGCTCATGATTTTGATCAGAGATAATCTGATTAGCTCGTATCAAGCAACGAGCGCCATTGAAAATTTCCTACACTGTACAATGAGTAATACTTATATTTCCAAGGTGCAATAGAAACATGGAGATATGATACATCAAGTAAACAAATACCAGTCTGAAAGGCTATCAGTTACAATACTGAATGCCAATGTACCAAGATATCCTTTCCTCTGTGTTCTCTCAATTCTTACCTCCCAATGTTTTGTGGTTCACTATCAAATTTTATTTTAGAGAGTCCAGTGAAATGCAGTAGGATTTCCGTTTGTCAACATTATGAGGCCAAGGGGAAAAGTAACTTTTCTTGGCTACTTCACATGCATTTTGCTTGACGAGGTCTTCTAACTTTATTTCACTCCAATGTTATCCCATCCTTTTCAAAATGGCTGACCTTTTTCTGGGTATTTTCTGCAGGGCTGCATTCTTCCTCATCCTCATCAGGTCTCCAGATCATTTTACTTGTTGTCTCTTTATGGAATGCCAGGCTGGTTGGATCTTTATTGCTTCACAAGTACTCTCTTCCTGTCACTCCCAGCCCTCTTGTCACACACTGCATTTTGGATGTCAATCGTCTCCTTTCATCCCTGTGAAGTTCAGGTTCATTTCTGACACCTGTAACAGAGCGTTGGTAGAAAGATTGCTTATGTGGATTTCCTATCAGTGCTGGCAGGTTTTGAGAGATGATGCAGGAATAGTGATACAGACTTCCATTACTCCGACATTGCATCATTCCACAGAGACCTGAACTCCTCTTTCTGTTGCTGTGACACCAGGTTGAACTTTAAATGTATTGCTTACTTATCTTCCTTCAACTGGCATTACTTATTCACATATTGTACTCTGCTTTATTCATTGCTGAGGAACAGTTGTTCTTCACTATCTTGCAATCTTTTGTTGCTGTTATGCCTCATGGCCCTATTTTAATATGTTGCTGTAAAAGTATCACTTGGTCACCATCCCTTGTATCTCTTCATCCAGTTTTGCTTGATAAAGCACCTTGTGATGTTTTGATAAGGATACTACATAAATAGATCAAGTTGTTAACTTCTTATTTTGACTTCCTTAATCAGTCTTTAAAGCAGTACCTACCTGCCACTCTGGACACAGTGCTCCAGCCCAAGAGCTTCACCATCCACAGCATGGACTGGACGGTGGCATCAGGTAAAGACACAGGCAGCGACATTTGCTTCATGATTAACTCTTCATGGTGCACAGACGTGGTGGTTCTGTCACAGTCCTGCTCCCCCAACCTGGAACTTCTGGCAGTCAAGTGCTGTCCGTTTTATCTGCCGAGGGAGTTCTCCATCATCATCCTGGTAGTGGTGTACATTCCACCCCCGGCAAACGTCAAGCTGACACTGGAGGACCTGAGCACCATGATCAACAGTCATAAGACAGTATGCCCCGATGCCTTCCCAAGCATCGCAGGGGACTTTAACCGGGCCAGCTTGAAGAAGTCTCTAACACACCACCACCAACGTGTCACTTGTGGAACCAGAGGAGCCAACACACTCACTGTTACACCACTATCGAGAATGCTTACCGTGCCATCCCATGCCCACACTTTGGCAAGTCCAATCACCTGGCTGTAGTTCTACTCTTGACATGTGGGCAGAGACTGAAGACCGCAGCACCAGTGGTGAGGACTGCGAAGGTATGGTCAAGGGAGGTGGAGGAGTGTTTACAAGACTGCTTTGAATCGGTGGACTGGACTTTATACAGGGATTCATCTTCAGATCTAAATGAATATGCCATGGCTGCCACTGACTTCATCAAGACCTGCGTGGATGAGTGTGTGCTATCAAGGGCATACTGAGTTTTCCCAAACCAGAAGCCCTGGATGAACCAGGAGATTCTCAGTTTGCTGAGGGCTAGATCTGTGGCATTCAAAACCAGCGATCCAGAACCCTACAAGGAGATCAGGTACAACCTATGGAAGGCCATCGTGAGAGCAAAAAGACAAATCCATGTGAGGTTAGAGACACAATCGGATGTATGACAGCTGTGGGAGGGTTTGCATGCCATAACTTCCTATAAGGTGAAACCTAACAGCAGAAATGGCAGTGATGCTTCACTCCCCGATGAGCTCAACGCCTTTCATGCACGCTTTGAAAGGGAATCCCCACAGCCTCTGGTGACCTTGTGATCTCTGTCTCAGAGACCAACGTCAGAACATCCTTCAAGAGAGTGAATCCTCGCAAGGCGTCAGGCCCCGATGGTGTACCTGGGAGGGTACAGAAAATCTGTGCTGACCAACTGACTGGAGTGTTCAAGGACATCTTCAACTTCTCACTGCTGAGGTCGGAGGTTCCCACCTGCTTCAAAAGGGCATCAATCATACCGGTTGCCCAAGAAGATCAGGGTGAACTTCCTCAACAACTATTGCCCGGTAGCACTCACATCTACTGTGACGA
>JARFYF010000112.1:38662178-38672679 GCA_030265395.1 Rhina ancylostomus | reverse complement strand
AACTGACTGATGAATTAGGTAGCATTGATCTGTTGTAACTTACTTGCTAACTACCATGTTCCTGGTGGTAACATATATTTTCGATGGACCAAATTATTTAACAGTTTTGTCACTGGAATCGCTTCCTTCATTGAATTGCAGACTCTGTTTCTGTGCACTATTCCAATGGACTCACTTACACGAGTTAAGCGCCAACCTACACGTTTTACAGAGCCACAAGCGAGCCTGTGCACCAGTTTAGGGCACACTTGCAGAATTTTACTCTGGAACAGTGGAAAAGACCCAATGATGTGCTTAAAGCCTCCTCCTTAAAGTGTAATATCCTCACCAACTCATGCGAATCACTGAGTCAGGCCTGTTCAACATGTATCCTGGATGGCATAAGTCCATGTGTCAGGTGCATAGCGAAGCTCAACACAAAGTGGAGTCACAGATAGATAGGGCAGTGAAGGTTTTTGGCATGCTGACTGTCATCAGTCAGGGCACTGAATACAGAAGTTGGGAGGCTATGTTGTGATTGTACACGATGTTGGCGAGGCCACACTTGGAGTATTGTGTTCAGTCTTGGTCACCCTGCTCAAGGAAGGATGTGATTAAACTGGAAAGAGTACACAAATGATTTACAAGGATGTTGCCAGGACTTGAGGGACTGAGTTATAGGGAGAGGTTAAACAGGCTGAGCCTTTACTCCTTGGAGCACGGAAGATTGAGGGGTGATCTCATAGAGGTGTATAAAATCAGGAGAGGTATAGATAGAGTGAGTAGTCTTTTTTCCAGGGTTGGGAAATTGGAAACTAGAGGACATAGTTTTAAGGTTGGAGGTGAAACGTGTAACTTTTTACACAGTGGGTGGTAGATATATAGAACCAGCTGCCGAAGGAAGTGGTTGAGGCAGGTACATTAGATACATTTAAGAAGTATGTGGACAAGTATATGATTGACAAAAGTTTTGAGGGAGATGCACCAAGTGCTGGGAAATGGGATTGGCTTGACTATACATCTTGGTCGACATGGATATGTATGGGCCGAAGGGCCTTTATCCCTGCTGTATGACTCCAAGACTCTATGACAAATGGCAAAAGGAGCCACCTCACAAACTACCCACCTACCCACCACTGGAAGTGTCTGCAGCTCCTACGTTGGCCTCATCAGTGACCTCAGAATTCACAGACCTGGTGTGTGAGTAACCCATCTTCAATCCTAAGAGACTGCTTAAGAGGTGAAGAAATCTAAGAAGTCTACTGAGCAATAGTTCCCTCAGTCAAAATGACCTCTTTGCATTCTTGTAGCAAGGACAATTCCATTCTGTCAAAATACTTCTATGGGGCAGAAGAGAGATTGGTGGCCAGTGAAACCAATATACAACATCGTGAGCCAGATCTTGCCGTTAGTGATGAGCTAACATTTTGCATGAGATGCTGCCAATTTGCTGCCAAACCCATCCTGGTCCAAAATGACATAGCTTAAACAAGGCACACCCACAAAAACATGGCCAGCTCTTCAGCAGCTGCTAACTCACATCTCCTCTGTTTCTCACCTTGGACTCCTGTCTCACCTCTCCCCCTCTCCTCTTTTTACCTCTATCTCCCCCTCCACTCTCAATCTTGATGCAGGTTCTCAACCAGAAACATTGACAATTCCTTTCTCCCTACAGATGATGCTCAGCCCACTGAGTCCCTCCAGCAGGTTGTTTGTTCCAACAGGCTTAGCTGGCTGTCAGACCTATCAAGGATTATTAGTTCTGAATGTCACTAATATTCAGTAACTATATAGAATCAAGTAATCAATTAAAAAATCTTTATTTTATTTAGATATGATAGAGGCAATTAAGAGGTTCTTAGATAGGCACATGAATATGCAGAGAATGGAGGGGATATGGACCATGTGCAGACAGAAGGGATTTGTTTAATTAGATGTCATTAGTTTAATTAGTTTGGCACAACATTATGGGTTAAAGGGCCTGCTCCTGTGCTGTACTGTTCTATGTTCTAACATAATAAACCACCTGAAAACACCTTTAAATAATTAAAAATATGGAAATGATTAATTAATTAAAAAATATATGTTGCCTAACGCTTGTCTCTTTCCAGGATGTTAAGATGTTGTTGGCTGGACATTGACAAAGTGGGAGGGTGTGGAGATATGATTAGAAGCATACACTGATCTGGTGAAGGGTTGGGAAGAGGCTTGTATGCTGTAGATTGTAGGCAAAAGCAATAGGTTATATAAATAATGGTTAATTCTATTGGGTAACCAAGATATTCAGAAAAGGATTTTTGGAATAATTTAAGAGGGAAATAGACTCGTGATTGTAGAGACCCTTGACCTTGTCTGATATAAGGGAGAATGAAGGATCTCTTGATGTGTAGGTGGAACTACTACTGGTGACCTGGGTTAACTTGTAGGATGTGCATTGATTCACAGTCTGTTCCTGTCTGATTATCTGCTGTCACAGCCCCATCTTTTTTGCATAACATTGAGAGATTCTGAAGCTACAGGAAACCCCACATTTAGTATGGCACAGTTTAACCACCTCTCAACAAAATGGTGGGACTCTGTTCTAGCTTTATCTGCATTGAATTCTCAAGACTTGGCTGCATGTTGTGCTGGTTGCTCAAACCTGTACAGTGGGTACACAAGTCAAGTGAAGCAATTGTGCCAAGATGAGGCTTACTGGGGAGCTCTCAACTGATCAGCACAGTCTGGCAATGGAAGGAAGACTATCTGTGTACATGGCTGGCATCCTGGTTGCAGTGAACAGCTGCTTTGGTTATAAGGAGCTGTTTTGTTTGCAACTCCTTGTTGGAATTTTCATAAAGATGTTGCCGGCACTGGACGACAAGAGACTAGACAGGCTAGGACTGTTTTCTCTGGAGTGAAGGAGGCAGAGAGGTAAATTCCTGGGTGACATAGATCAGGTGAATGTTCACATTTCTTTTCTCAGTGTAGGGGAGGTCTAAAACAAAAGGACATAGATTTAAGGTTAGAGGGGATAGATTTAAAAGGGGTAAATATGGAACAATCTGCCAGAAGAAGTGGTAGAGATGGTACAATTGCCACATTTTAAAGACATTTGGACAGGTATATGGAAAGGTTTAGAAGGATATGAACCAAATGCAGGTGAATGGGATGAGCTCAGGAAGGCACCTTGGAAGGTATGGATGAATTGGGTCGAAGAGCAGGGATTACTCTACGATTCCATGGCTTTGTACAAGTATGCATTTTATGACCACACAATTAGATAAGGTGGTAAAGAAGAGGTATGGCATGCTTGCCTTCATTGGTTGGGGCACTGAGAATAAGAGTAAGGAAGTCACGTTGCAGCTAATTTAAAACTTTAGGTTAGGCCACACTTGGAATGTTGTGTGCAATTCTGGTCACCCCATTACAGGAAGGATGTGGAAGCTTTGGAAAGGGTACAGAAGAGGTTTACTAGGATGCTGTGTGGATTAGAAAGTATGAGCTATATGGACAAACTTGGGTTGTTTTCTCTGGAAAGGTGAAGGCTGAAGGGAGACCTGATAGAAGTTGATAAGATTATGAGAGGAATAGATTGGGTAGACAGTCAGAATCTTTTTCCCAGGGTAGAAAGTCAAATACCGGAGGACGTGCATTTAAGGTGGGAGGGGGAAATTTAAAGGGAGATGTGCAGAGCAGTTCTTTACACAGAGAGTGGTAGATGCCTGGAACATTCTGCCAGGTGAAGCAGATACAATTGTGGTGTTTAAGAGGCTTTTAGGTAGACACATGAATATGCAAGGAATGGAGAGATATGGATCATGTGCAGGCAGAAGAGATTTAGTTTAATTTGGCATCATATTTAGCAGAGACATCAGGGGCTGAAGAGGCTGTTCCAGTGTTGTTCTGTTCTATTTTCTATCAACCAACCCTTTTGAATTCCATGAACACCTGTCTTCCACATGCACTTGGCTGTTCGATACAGTGCCCCCAGCACTGTTCATTGACATGGAGAGAAAACAACCTCAGAGGATGACCTGACGCCGTTGTGGGGAAGGAACGCCCAGCTTCGCACAGTATGACACCAGGCTGAGACTACGGTCTGGGCTGACTGCTCATTGACCACCAAATGAATACTGCTGAAAGACCAGTGACAAGCACTCATACATACACTGTCATGCTGAGGGAGAAGCATGGAGCAGAGTCACTGCCACTCCTCCACAGAAGCACCTTAGCTCTCTGAATAACCCATAAGGTACAACCTCCATTTTTCTCACCAAAGCCTTTTCATCAGGTGATTTCATTGAGATGAAATTTTCATTTTGTTTCCACAGAAACTTCCTGGCCTGTGAATATTATCAGCATTTTTCTGTTTATATTTTGGATTTCCACCAGCGCCTATACTTTTCTTCAGATATTGATTGACTGATTAATAGTCATGACAGTGTGGCAGTGGAGGAGAGGCTTAAAGCTTCTAAAGGGATTGGACTTCATTACTTGTAATGCATGTCCATTCACTGTGTTTAATTTCTAACAAACGCAATTGCAGTATGTACTGGCCAAAAATTCAAGATGCAAGGAGTCCAAACAAAGTGTATGTCTTATTCAAGCGCTCCTGACAGACAGTCTGTGAAATTTTCTATAAAACAGTGTTATCACCCAAGGGCAATTAGTCACATGACAAAATCCTTAAGTAACAATTAATTTTCACAACTATAACCACAGATGCCACACTGTGACCCACTTATTTTTTAGGAGGGAGAAAGCATAACTGATTTAACATATTTACAAATAAAGTCACCAATATAATGTACCTTTCAACACAGAATGCACTGTTCTCTTTGTATGCAAGTGTGTATTTGTATTGTGATTCAGGCTGAATATGAGAGTTATTAAGAGTCCGCTTCTCAACAATGTAACATTAATACAGTCATTCAGTTTGCAAAATCAGCTGAGAGACTCAAAATGACACTGAATAGTTGCATCTGTCTTGTAAATCAATCTCTGTCTCTAGATATAATTATGTATGCTCTTTCTCGAGGCATTCACAAAGACATAAATTGACAACAAGGATGATAGTTATTTTCAGACTTGTTGAAGAGCATTATTGGCTCTTACTTGGCAAGTTTTAGGTGAGTTTGGGATAGCCAAACTGATTTTTTATGGTTATTTCCAATGACCATACAAATGGAACTTCATTTGCCCATGGCCATCGTATGCTCTGAAAAGATCGCAAAACATAACAAGCCACAATGTCATGGAAGTATAGTATCAACTTGTCACTGGATTATCACCCACACTAAGTTTAATAGCATTGGTATTGGTTTATTATTGTCACTTATACCAAGGTACAGTGAAAAACTTGTCTTGCATACTGTTCGTACAGATTTATTCATTACACAGTGCATTGAGGTAGTACAGGGTAAAAACAATAACACAATACAGGGTAATGTGTCACAGCTACAGGGAAGTGCATTGCAGATAGACAATAAGGTGCAAGGTCAAACAAGATAGATTATGAGGCCAAGAGTCCATCTCAATTCACAGTTGTTCCTGGAGGTTGGAAGATTGCCAGCCCTGTAAGAAGACCCTGTTAAAAAGGAACAGGCCAACATGGCCACCCCATCTGTTTATATCAAGAGCCTTGTAATGTAGAACCACGTTTGAGAACCATTCAGTTCATTCTCCGAACAAATGTATATGCTTTCCTTGACCATATCTTGCTGGTTGATACAGAAATTGATTGGTGAGCACAATATTACATGATATTTGAATGTAAAAGAGAAATACTCCTGACCAGAACTATATTGCACCCTGACAATTCATCTCATGCCTAATAAGACAAAAGTAGGCTTGTCTGATGATGTTGTGGCATGGTTACAAGTTGTTCACTTTGGTAGGAAAACAGAATGGTTGCAGAGTATTATTTAAATGGTGATGGATTGGGAAATGATGGTGTACTGAGGGATCTCATCGAAATATACAAAATTCTGGCAGAGCTAGACAGGCTGGATACTTGGAGGATGTTTACCTGGTTGCAGGATCTAGAACCAGACGTCATAGTCTCAGTGTATGCGGTAAGATACTGTGTGTGGGACTGAGATGCAGAGAAATTTCATTCGGAGAGTGGTGAACCAGCAGAATTCTGTACCACAGACCACAATGCAGGCCAAGTCACTGATTGCAGTTAAGAAGAAGGCAACTAGATCTCTGAACACAACAGGTGTCGAAAGGTATGGAGAGAGAGTAGAATATAGTAGTGAGATCGAAGATCAACCATGATCGTATTGAATGGAGGGACAAGGTCGAAGGGCTGAATGGCCTACTTCAGCTCCTATTTTTCAGTGTTTCTATAATGTTGTTGTAACTGGAAGATTACTTTGATCCAAAGCCATTAGAAATAAATGAAAGTGACCTTTGATAAATACTGCATTTGCTTCTCAATGAATAAAGATGCATGGACAAGCCAAAAAAACTCCTTTGCAGTTCTGGTCATGTGTGACTAGATCTTTTCAGACAGTATATAAAGAGTTCTGTGAAAAAAGAAAAGACAACTTCCTGGTGCTGATCAATTGATTGAAGTGATTGAAATGATTGAAGGGATTGAAGTGAAACTCATGGATTAAGATCTATGTGGGTATATCACAGTTAACCTGAAGACCTGACTTCTGACAATGACCCAAACTCTGTGATCTTATGTTAAAGTTATCCCTTCACTAGGGATTGCTGTGGTATCATCGATCTCTGGACATAACAATGTCATCTCACCTTGACTCTCCTTGGAAACATTACATGCTGACTCCTCTTGAACAATGGTTGGACTCACTTCTGAAATATCCTTTATCTTGCAGTCCTCTTTGTTATTCTTTTTGGTACTCTTCACTAGGATTAAGACACCAACATGGATTTTATAGGATTTCTCTCCAGTTTTCACAGGATGATTCTTGGACCCTTACACCATCATTATATTCTTGGTTTCATCTTTCCATCTTTGACTCTGTGATACAACCTGAACCCCTTCTCCTTATGGTTTGTACTGTGTTTCTTTTCCTTTTTTAATGCTCTCCCCTTCCAAATAGAATAGGCCATCTCAACAGGTTCTGAATGTTCTCTTATTAACATCTCAGCCAGGGTAGTGGAATGTGGTGTTATTCTATCGCTTGGTACAAATGCTGCAGGTTGGTGTTTCATGGTAACGTTTAATCGATCTTCCGTGAGTTGTTTCTTCAGTACTTCCTTTACCATGTCTTCCCCCTTTCCCATTAGAAGCTGGATGGTGAGAAGGAGTGGGGCTGTGCTTTATTCCATTAATCTTCATTCAACCTGAAGCCATCAAGCTTTGGATCATTATCCAAAGTGATGTCTTCAGGAGGTCCACGTGTGACAAAGTTAGATCTTATCTCCTCAACCGTAAATTCTGTGATAGTGCACAACCACATATGCTTTGTTTCCAGATGCTTTGAATGGCTTTGTATTAATACTGAGAAGTTGTCCACTCCTTTTATCGGAATAATCCGCACTGAGCTGCGGGGATGGTCCTGTAGCCACTTCCACATCTGGTTCATGCTTGAGGAGATTCTACACTTTTGACATATTATATATCTGCTGAGTGAGGCTTCAGTACCTTTGTTGATTCCAGGCCAATAGACAAATCCTCTGGCCACTACCTTTCTCTTCACTATACCCAAGTGTCAAGCATGGATGTCTTCCATAATCCTCCTTTGCTATTCCTTCAGTATCACTACTTGTGTCCCCCACTTTATACCACTCTGGTTGGTGCATAACCCAAAGCATCTACAGCGGAATAGCCTCATGTCTTCATTCAGATCATCCACCAAATGTGGATTCACCCACTTGCTTCACTTGCCTCAAAACAATACACTTCTGTGCAGCTCCCACCATTCCACCCCCCCCCCCATATCAGGGAAGTCTGCCTGCAGAGTATACATTTGGTTTTCTGTATCCATACAGTTATAGTCATAGAGTCACACAGCATGGAAACAGGCCCTTCCTCCCACTGAGTCCATGCCAACCATCAATCTCCCTTTACCACTAATCCTACACTACATTCTCCACTTGCCCATCAATTCCCCCAAATTCTAACACTCAGTTATACACTCGGAGAAATTTATAATGACCAAGTAACTTACCAACCTTCATTTTTGGGGTGTGGGAGGAAACTAGAACACCATGGGAGAAACCCACACAGTCATAGAGAGAACATGCAAACTTCACCAAGTCAGCACCCGGCATCAGGATTGAACTGGGGTCATGGGAGCTGTGCGACAGTAGCTCTACTAACTGCACCACCATACCTCCCATTATGCCTTCTTCATAAGGTGTGCTGACAAGGTGAATGCTCTACTCTTTGTTTTAGATGCTCTCTACCTAATGTAGTCATATTGCAACTGCTGGATGGCCCACCTCTGTATCCGATAGTCAGGAATAGCAGACTTCAGTCACAAAATGGCTGGAGGAAGCCTGCGGTCAGCAACCTACTGAATAGTCTTTCCAGCAAGAACAGGTGAAAGCTTTAAACTCCAAATATAATCACAAAGGGATCCTTCTCCATTGGAGTACAGGTGTTTTCTCACTTTTGTTCATGATGAGTGATCCATAAGGAATAAGCTTTTCATGGCCACCATCCCTAACATGGCCAATCACAAGCTAGCTCCATAGCTGGAAGGAAATGTTTATAATGCACCAAAAATAACTCAGTCCTGAGACTGTTTGTTCACAGGTCATACCCACCACTGTGGATCTTTCTTTACTGAATGGTGGAGTCAACTTTACACCAAGGTCAGGTGGAAATCTTGTGCGGTGTTAGCATACACCTGGAAATGTATGGGGTTTAGGAACACCTTTAGATTTCAGTCGCTGATGTTTGCCATTTTCAGTCCATTTTTATCTGCTCTCAGACCTAAATGGTTCACTTCCCTTTGCACAAAGGCACATTGCTTTGTAAAGCATATCATGTCAATGCAGTCTTCTGAACATACCTGGAAGTTTATTCCTCCATAGCTGTTGCAATTAGAATGACATCTTGATTGCACGAACACTGCAGGATCCCCTGCATCATCTAATCTTGTTCTAAGTGATGATCTTACCACATTTTGGAGCTTGGTGTAAGAGTACAACCCCTGGTGGGTGTTAATTATCTAGTAGCATTGTTCTCTTTGTCAACATAAGCATGGGATAGATCCAATTTAGTGAAGACTCTGCACCAGCCAACTAGATATTTAAACCTCGTGGTGTAGGCGGGATGTCAGTCATCATTTACCACTCTGATCAGGGTCAGGTTATAATCCATAGAAACAGACATTCTCATTGGCATCAGGTAGCACTACAGTGGGTGCCACTCAGTCACTTGTACCACATTTACTAATACTCCATGCTGCTCTAGAATGTTCAGTTCCTTTACTGCCTGTGTTCATTGCACAGGGCTTCGGCCTAGACTTGGCATTTGATTGTGTTCATATATGAGCCTTGTTCCCCTTGATGCCCACGTTTGAATCCTTGAACCCCTCTTCATATTCTCCCAAACAACTTACTTAAACTGCTTCTGGTGTACTCATGCTGGATGCGTTTACCTAATCCATCCTCAACGCTTTGAACCTGTTTCTTCTTTCTACTGATAATCTGTCAGGCACTACGGTGAGTCATCTTGACTTTTGCATGTGACAGAGGACCACATGTTCCACTTGACCAATATGCTCAGGGATTTGCCAGAGTACATTCTCAGTCTTAACGTGCTTCCAGTTAATGGCACCTTACTACAAAATTGGTCATTCACATCTCTTCCCCTGACACAGTTTCTAGCTGTGTCAACGTTCACATTGATTTCTCAATTCTTATTTCAAAGTCTCTATTTTTCTTTTTTCACCACAATCTGGAGCAACACACAAAACACTGGAGGAACTCAGTGGGTCAGGCAGCATCTATGGAAGGAAATGGACAGTCAACCATTTCAAGATGAAGGGTCTCGACCTGAGATGTTGGCTGTCCATCTCCCTCCATTGATGCTGCCTGATCTTCTGAATTCCTCCTGTGTTGCTACCTTTTTCTATTGTCTATCATTTTAACAATAACTAGGCTTAACATTTTTAACCCCATTCAATTTTGCAGGTGTTTCTTTTCCTCCCTTTGTCTTCGAGCCTGTACCTCTCACTAGCTACAATTAATTGTAAGCCCCACAGAATCACCCCAACATCTCGATGTTCTCAACACTTCTATCACTTTTAATGGCCATGATTCTTTGCTATCCTCATTGCCAGTGTATGTGTACCCAGTGGATTCTAAACAAATGGATTTATAATCTGCACTGGATTTTGTCCAGTGCAGATTAAGCACACTTATTCACAGGATGCAAATTGTATACAGTTTATTCACAGACTTTCTGCAAACATTGCTGCAACCCAGAGAGCATACTAATATGATACAATCCTTAAAGGGTTGACAACCCTAAAGGAACACTCGCTCTTCATAACCAATATGACATTAACCACATTGTTAGTAGTTATTAGTTTCTACTGAATGAAGGGGA